>JAVDBV010086118.1:0-11997 GCA_032619315.1 Piper longum | reverse complement strand
CCCCCCCCCCCCCCCCCCCCCCCCCCCCCCCCCCCCCCCCCCCCCCCCCCCCCCCCCCCCCCTATCTTGATTTGTGTTGGATTTGCACGAATTTAGGTTGTTGCAATCGTCTAGAATCAACTGTTTTTCATTATTTTTGTGGTGGAGCATTTGGTTTCGCCTCGGGGTGTTATACTTAGATACGAGTTTGGTTACTGATTGACATATATGAAATCCACGTGAATGATGTTAGTCTTTCTGCTGAATGATTTGAAATCAGGAGATCCATGCCTAAATTTTGCAATCAGATGATCAATATCTAAGGGGAAGATTGTCTTTTATATTTATGATATCAAATTTTATAGGTTGCAGGTTTTCTGGGGATCAGGTGGAAGAAGTAGTTTTTTGGGGGTTGCTATGAACCAACTACGTGGGAAATTTTGATTCTGTTTTTTGGAATTACAGAAAATTTCAATGTGCTTCAATTACCATCCTGCCTTTATGGGGATATCGAATGGCATGCATAATTGAAACAGGTTGTGTGTCAAATGGTGCAGTCAGGTGGGGACTTGGAAATGTAGATCAGTTCCGCTCAAAGGAATTTTATGTTTTGTCCTACTCTAAGGTGTTCCCCCTTATCCCGCCCCCTCCCCACCCTAAATCACACCAACAATAGAAAATTTTGTTTGGAAAACTTAGGTTATTGAGTGGATGTACTGCAATTTCCATGTTCTCTGTTTATGTGATTATTAGTTCCTTATGGTCAGTGTTAATAGATTACCCTGTCTGTATATTACATATTTTAATTTGTACACGATATATGTAATTTGTAGAGTGCATGCTGATTACCTATATGGTGTGCAATTGCAGGTGCCCGTATCAATCATGTAAGAGTTGCTGTGCAAAAGCCCAAAATCCATGTTATATTCATGGTATGCTGAGTTTATTTGAGTATATTTTAGTTTTCTCTTAAAAGGAGTGTTTATGTACAGAAAATTTAAATGTTCAGTTTCCATATTATATTTGCAGTGCTGAAATCAAACTCAATTTTACCACACAAGTCGTCAAATTCTATATCAACATCTGAAAAACCTTCTATCGATGCAGGGTATGTTGTAAGTGCTTTGGATTTGTTAGCAAATCTGAGCTTGTTAGCCTTGAAGAAACACTTGACATTCTTTTTTGCTGTAGGAATTCCTCAAGAGTTTCGTCACTTCAGCATTTTCCTACTAACTTAACCAGATTCATTGGAGCTCAAAACTCTCTGAAATTAAGAAGGCCATTATCACGAAAGGTTCAAATAGGGTTCTTTATTACGTTATTCAATTTCACGAGCCAGTTGTTTGAATCAACTGTGCTGTGTACTCTGCTTCATCTCAAAGTTTGGAATTGGCGTGCAAATTTCAGGATGCTGCTGCAATAAATAATTGGAGATTCTCAAGGCTGAAAGAGTACAATGAGAGTTATATGGACGCTGAAGAAGAAGCTTTTTGCAGATATATGCAAAATGTTAGATCATTGGAGGAGGTTTTCTCTGTTAGTGAACCAGCAGAAGATAGCACTCTAGGGGATGAAAACTTTGCCAACAAATTGATCCCAGGCATCAAGTTGAAGTTAAAAGCAAGCTGCCAGCAAACTCAAGGCTTCAGAGAGAAAATTCATGCATTGGTTGATGATGGATTAAATGACTTGCAGAAATGGGAACCTATGGATGATGATGTATTTACTGAGGACTTGAAGGAGTCTAAACGACTAAAAAAAGCATGGGATACTGATAGTATTGGAGCTGTAGATGTACTTATGGAAAAGTTGAGCAAGGCACGGACTGAAGATGATTTGAAGTCTTGCATACAGATGAAGTCTAATTTGTTCAACAGGGAATCTGATTCTTTGTATGAAACAGCTGCAGATGACAGGAGCAATTCTCAACTAGCTAGCAATGAAAATTCTGGAGGGTCTCCAATACCGAAGCTAGCGATACCAACTAATATGTTGTCAAAACCCTTTAAGACAATAACCATTGATCAAGAGTTTGTTTCAGCTATTGAACAACACTTTATTTCTTTAGAAGAGATTATAAAGCTTTGAGATTGGAGATCCTGAAAATTGACTGCTGGTAGTTGATAACAAAGTTGGCAACACCATCCAATGTATTGTTAAAAACTATTTGTGACCATAACTGTGGGTCAAGAGGTCTTTGCGATCATAACCATGGGTCAAGAGGTTCTTTCAGCTGTGATTGGCAGTTCTCTCTAGGAGAATTTGTAAAGCTTTGAGATTAGAGAACATAATTTTGAAGATTCATTTCAGAAGATCAGGTCCCAATCTGATAGTTCCATTGCTTCAGCTAATGATGGAAGTTGTGGTGTGAATCGTACTTGATCCTATTCATTTTGTAAGTAAAGAGATGACTGGGAGCAGCACCATAAGGTTGATCGATGCTGTCCGTGTTGTAAATTTACTGGAAGACCCTTGATTGTTTCACAATGTTTAATGCCAATCAATATAGTGATGCCTGCTGATCATTTTGTCATTTGAGTTCTTTCATTCTCATCTCTTTACTCATTGTAGTTATTACACTCCTAGCATTCATAATCATTTCAGTTCATTTGGATTTAAGTCAGCTTTGTAGGTGTCCAAACTCAGTAATTGTCAGGTTGCAAGATGAGTGATTGTTTCGGAGTCTCAACACGGTGATTTAATCACATCATGAGCTTATTGACTAAATAGTGGTATCTTTGATATTGCTATGTTCAGTTCTTAGAATTGAAGCATTTGTAACAACAATAGAGTTTACTTTACACGAATTGCCCATGGTGTACAAATTTGTTTGGCAGATTGCCTTCTTGTCCTCTTTGGAGGGTTTGGACTGCAAAGCTGTTGATAGATGCTACCCTTCTTGAAATATGAGGTGAAAACATTGATACAGGTATATATTGGAATACAGGGGGTAACACCACAGTTGTTACTTGTTAGCCAATCATCTTGCATGATTTTTTCTTTGCCTACCTTCTTTTCTTGGGAGTAGCCAATTCATTTTGAATACAACTGCATCATGGCCGAGAAATGTGGGGGGGTTTTCACCCCTTCCAGAATTGCATTACAGATTCTCACGTTACATTTTTTTTTCCTCGCAAAGTTGAGACTTTGAGTTGCTGATAATTGTTTTTCAAGAGAAACTGTTTTGAACTTTACGGAGTGGACTTTGAAGACATTACTTGAGAAGGCTATAGAGAAGCAGATACGCATTGTCAAAGTTCAATGTTTCTTGTATGACGCTTCTTCAAATATTTTTTTTCTCTCATCTTGTGAAGGTAATATCTGATGTATTCTATTTTGTGCGTTGACGTTTGGGTGTGTTCTTAAAACTCAGAAGTTTGTTCTACGGAAATTTAGTAATTTGCAAATATATTGAATTGTTATTATGAATGCTTCAACAAGGTAAACCAAACATTTATTTTAGCTAATTCCGAAAATGTTGTCTAGAGCCAAGTATTACGGATGTGTGTTTTGGAACTTGGCTCACGCATGGTCACATAAAATTTAACAAATGAACGTAAATCGAGTTGGATGTCAAGGCTTAACCATATTACCCAAATCCCATTGAAATTTTAATGTGAACAAATGCACCTACTTGGGTCTTGAAGTCTTGTTAATTTAGAATAATTTTGAGTTCATGTTTAATTTATTCAGAGGATTTACTGCGTAAATATGCTTTCAACTCGATGCATTATGGCCTTTTTATTTATTTATCGTGAGCTAGTTTGGCATGGCTGCATCCTCGTCTACTTATTAGAATTACATGATCGAACGAGGAGTGACTTCATATATATAATATATCTTACAGATGAGGCAGCAAGGCCCAAGAACTTGGATCTTTTCATAAATGACGAAAGGAAACAGCTAAAAGAAATATGATTTACATGTTTTGATTTTCTTTGAACAGAATGATTGACATATATATGGTAGGAACAAAAACTGGCAAAGAAGAAAAGAAGAATCAAATAAGGAGGCTAATGGCTATCTTGCGTTTTGGTGATGATGTTACATATGATCTCCGCTCATGACAGACAAACATTGAAGGGTTGTAACAGACGTTGGACCCATCAAAAACCACAATATCAATTCATAATATAATTGAGATTGGACGTCAATAGTGTTTGCGTGCCCCTCTCTTTTTAGTTGTGTGTGTTGGTCAAGCACACCAGCGACGGCATGAACACGGTTTTGCCTCCATAACTTGCTTCCTAATTAATGGACGCCCAATGTGGGAGGACGAAGATCAAATATATATATATATATTTTTTCTTCAATAGTGTTCCAACTGGCTACTCTAGATTTCAACCAATAATGCATCTTCACACTTTGTTGTTAATATATAACTATATATATTGCCTAATAGTAGGTGATTTAATTTTTTTCCCCTTCCAATGTTAACTTGTTTATGAAAAATATAAAATTAAAATAATAATGTCTAAAAAACCTGTCTGAGAGATTATCGGCAAAATAAAAACTTATAGAAGTACTTTTTAAAAATCTTCACAAAAGCGAGATTGATTTTTTTACTCGGACAAAATTACCCAATGATTTTTACCACGTTCGAATGTTATTTTTGTAAACTCCGTCACTTTTCTTGAAATTTTATATAAATTAATTTTTTATTGCAACCGAATGCGTTTTAACTTAAAAATTTTGTTTGTTTAGATAAGCTTAAAGCTTTAGATTTTACCTTCTCACAATTACCATCCAACTGTAATTGGCAGTAGTTTTGTTAACGAGTTGACATGAACAAAAATATGGGAACAGATCAAGCCCTGGTGATTTAGCAATAGTATAGCCTAAACCACTATGTAGATTTAGGTGGGCATCATTTATCTGTTACCCATATCCAACATTAGAAACAAGATGGAAAATTTAAATGCTGACCAGTCACCACTAAGAGACATCACAGGCATAACAAAACCTCTCTATAATTGAGTTGCCCATTTGATAAATCAGTCAGCAATGACTAATCCATCACTAATTACACATTCTTTTAGACTTCATACTTTCATTGAGCACACACAAAATTGAAAGCAAATATACACAAATGCACAAATTAAGATTACTATGCATATTATTATTATCTATGTAATAGAGCATTACATTGAATTTTCTGGGTTTGAACTTGTGTGTATGAACACCGCACTGGTCATTGCTTGTGCATGTAAAAGGTACCAAGTGAAGGGACTCGGAAAGATATGGATATGTACAAGATGTCAAACTTCAATGGGATAAACCAACCACCAAGGAACTTTAGCCCTGGCGTTCAAATTTCAAAACTTGATATCGAGTGATGATGTGAGGTTGGATTACTTTACAGTTAACCAAACATCAAAAAAAGAAGTTTTGAACCACAGAGAGTTCGATATGTTATCAATTTCTTCATATTTGTTAGTGTTTCACTGCCTTAATTTTTACTTGGGAATAGTGCATGATGATGGAATAAGACATTGAAGGGGGGATAAGAGATGAGAAGAGAACGATAGAATCGAAGCTAAGAGAAGTGGCCAAGGGGGAAGGCAACGTGGAGGCAAAGGCAAGGAATCCTGACACAAATGTTTGGCCATTGTACACAGACTTTTGATTTCTCTTCTTAATAATGTTAGTTGGGAAGGTGTTATTATATGAAGGTGATGAAACAGACCCATTGACACCCTTCTGTTGGGTACAACTTACAAGGCCACTGTAAAGTCATGAAAGCCTCTACCTTCTTGCTTACCTAATCTTTTATACGGATAGTTTACCATTCAGAATGTCAAGATTGTTGTTGATATACATGTATGTGAGTGTTGTTCACATTTCTTTGCCTGTATCACCTCCTCCACCCAATTAAACCGCTTTGGTTAATTTGTCTTCTACTTGAAGTTTCTTGAGGCAGGCAGCCATTGATTAAAGGAGGGAAAAAGACCCCTAATTCATCAATTGTTCACTGGGTCAAAAGTTCCACTCCCCCACCATGTGGAATCTTCATCAAAGAGTTCCCTTTGCCTTTGATCTTATTTTTAAGTTTACAAATGTGGAGTTCTACCTGAAAACCTTGCTGCTTTTTGGAACATGATGTGTGTCTTCTTTCAATTTTCTCTGTTTGTTATCAGCTCCTGCCTTGGATCTGGGCACAGCACAGTTCACACATATGGATGATATGATATCTTACTGCCATATTTCCCCTGCTACCATAATTCAACCTTTTTACCGCATCCTGTGACACTTCTCTAACGTTGCCCCCGGTGATAATACATTATCTAAAATCTCTGTGGACTTTTCTTTGATGTAAAGATTGAACACTGAAGTTAAATCTAGATTTATCTTTACCAGTTACTATGTGGGTGCAATTCACATACTAAAGGGGTTCTGATGAGAAAATATTTTTAGCCAAGATATTTCAGGTTTCGTAAGTGAATTATTTTCGTATTTCAGTATGACAAGAGGAAAAATCTCTGATGATTCTACAATGAGATGTGGTGGTACATGTCGATCCATAAGCTATAGCAGCAATAGGTGCACATTATTCGGTATGTCCTCCATGTGGTGGACTACTCACACTTCTAATCAAGAACAGTACCATGGACTTCTGGAAACAAGGGTTTTCTCCCAGAAAACCATGGCCCTACACAAACCACGACCTTGTCGCCAGGCATGATAATGTCCATGTACAACAGAAGAAGTTCATGTGTATGTACTCCTCTTCATGTATGAAGCACTTGAGATGCTCCAGATGTTATTTTACCAACGTTTTAGTCCACCATGGCTTGCAAACTTTGCTTAGTTTATGATGTCCTCCATCTCTGCTCAAGCATGACAAACCCACTTGGCTAAGCAAGCATCCCAATCCATGCCAACCCAATTAGTTTGATGAAATGAATCAGAGGGGGAGAAGTATGTGTTGGATTAAAGATAAAGAAATGGTGGGCAGATGTTGCTCTTTGTTTTTGCTTTAGTCAATGGGGGTTAAGTGGTGGAAAAGGAGTAGGCAGTGTGATTCATGGAGATGAGTGGGGAATTGGGAATTGTTCAATTCCTGGGCTGGCGTGATTCTCTTGTCTGGCCCCCTGCCGAAGAAGTAAAATCAAGGTTGGAGAAGATGTGTGGCCTTGTCTTCTTCCCATCCTCCATGACTTGTTTACACATCATATTACTTGTTTTAAAACGTAGCCATTGTTAGCTGGGATGGTGCTGATTACTTGTGTGCATCCACAAAGTCTATGATTAAACGTATACAAGTATCCAACCCCCTCTTCCCCAAATGAATATATTAGCACAAATTAACAAACAATTCAATTGCTGAAAAATTATCAACTAGCAAAATAAATATTTACTTCATTGATAGCACTTATCAATTACTTAACCCTCAAAATTATCGTAAAAGATATTGGACAACTACTACTATTTTAATCATTACTTGGGTCTTATAAAAACATTATTTGTTGTGAAATTTTACAGCATATTAGCAGTACTCTTAATTGTCCAACGAAATACTGCCACAGTACGCTGGATTATTTCTTAAACTTTAAACCTTAAATATATTTAAATACACTTGTGATCTCGTATAAGATAAAAAAATATTAAGTAATGAAATTAGACAGCAAAAATGTTCTTATTCACAAAATTCTTCTTTTAAAGTAACCTTTTATTGTTTTATTATTATTAGACAGATTGAAAGCATTAGAAAGAATTTATAACTTGAGACCATTCACATCCTACAGTACTCCTACGGTTATGACTCTCTCAATGGGGGAAATTTCTGCATCAATGAATAATTTACATTTATTGCAAAAAATAAAAAATTAAACATAATTTGCAACTTGATATTTGTTTCAAACTTTCTTTAGTTATTTCATTTTGTTGAAATAACTTCAAGATGATAAGATTCCATGATTGAATGTGTTTGTTTTTCAAGTTTAAAAAAACAAATACACATATACCTAGTATATTATATTAATTTTTACATAACAAATTTAAATAAGCTTGAAATAGATGTCGGTGTATGCCCTTTTATATAAGAGTTTTGCTCAAAGCAACTATTTTTTAATGCCCAATTTTTCGCTGCACAATATACATGCTAAAATGGAATGCCGACATTATATTATAAATATTATATAAATCAAACTGTAAAATATATGCATCTAAGAATATGTTCAGGCCGCATATAAATTATATATGGCTATGTTCGCATCTTATTTGAATCCGAAATCCAAACCCAAATTCAAAGGTTACATCCATATTTGATCCTAATGTTAAACTGATATCCGATTTATATTCAACCCGAATAAATAAAATAATATAAAATTTAATATAAAATAGAGAAAATAATAATATTATTATTAATTTAACTATTCTAAAATATAATTTTATTATATACCACCTATTTGGATCAGATATCCCATCTAAATATTTGTGGGTGAGATATAAACGGGTTGAATAAAAGTCAAATTTATAAATGCCCAAACCCATCTTTTGGTAAATTTAAAAAGATAAGCACGTAACTTGAAGGTATGAAATAAGGTAGCAGTAGGGGTGTAAACGAGCCAAGCCTGCTCGCGAGTTTTTTGCGTTCGGCTCGGCTCGTACTCGTGCTCGTTAATTTTGTGCTCGAAAAAATGCTCGGCTCGAAATAGATAAGCTAGTTGAACAACGAACAGAGCTTGAGCAAAGGAGTATTCGGCTCGACTCGTATCGAAACTCGAACTCGATGTGTTCAAACTCGAAAAAATGTTCGGCTCGTCTCGTCTCGTAAATACTATTAAGGTCATATTGAATTTATATAGTGTTCAAATTTTTTTTTTGATCTTATATAAGTTGAGCATATAAATATTAGCTAGGCTCGAGTTCGGCTCGAATTCGGCTCGAACTCGGCTCGAACCAAGCTTAAACACAATAAATTTTGGACAGGCTCGACTCGGCTCGTTTATATTAAAGCTCGGCTCATTTATATTAAAATTCGGCTCGATTCATTTTATAACGAGCCAAACTCAAGCACACCCCTACTCGGTTCGGCTCGACTCGTAGCAAATACAAAAGAGCAAAAACAGATCACAAGAGCTATGGATATTCCTCACTGAATAACTTGATGACTGATGAGTCAGTGGGCTGCTTCCGCGCGTGTTTTGTGAGGTTCAAAAGTGGCGAGGTCAGGTCAGCTCATGAGAGACCTGCGCCCTATCAACCATTTTTTTAAAAAAAGAAAAAAAATATTTATTTATTTATTTTTATTTTAACAGATCTCTATCATGTTTAATATACAAACTACTCGTTTTGCCATCACAATACTCCCCTTTCTTTTCACCTCTGTATCTTTTTTACTTTCCGAAGAATCAAACGAGGGTGAAGAACCTGGAGTTTGCTCTCACACAGGAGCACACGTAATAATATGTATATGCATCACGTGGAGGTTAAACTATAAGGCATAAACTTTATCAGAATCCATCTCTAATTCAAACTTCCAAACTGGGTGGCTCTCTGGTGATTCTGACTTGTCTTTTCTCTACCCAGCTAATAAGCTGGTGAGAGTGGTTACTGGGTTCTACCCAAGACATGAGTTGAGGGGAGATCTAGAGAGAGAGAAATTTAGAAAAGTTTAAAGAGAGAGAGAGAGCGAGAGAGAGAGAGAGAGGGGGGAGGAGGAAGAGAGGTTGAAGAACCCGTGAATGCAATGAATGGGAAGGAGGAAGCAAGAGCAGCATGACACCAGGTGATGGCAGGTCTTTTCATGCTCTCATGGACCTCTTTTGAGCCATGTAATCTGAACGGGGGCCTTCCCATGCATATCAGGCTGGCCCTGATCAAAGTGATTTAAGCACACTACGGTGGGCACGCCCCTAGGAACGCTCCAGTACTGATCATTGGTTAAAAATGTATGTTGTGTGGTTTAAGCGCTAATTAGCATAGTTTATAGTTGAGCGAAGTAATGTATCATTTGTGATTTAAGCACTAATAATAGGATTCATATTTTGGGTACCAATTATTTATGATTAGGGCAATGGTAGACTCGAATCCGACATGGTTTGAGTATAACCACATGTTTAATAGAACTATATATGTATTTAAATTGGACAAGAATAGTTAGATATCCCTGTCAGCTGCTTTTCCCATTAGATCTGAATCTAAACAATGCATATCTGCTATATATATATAGAGAGAGAGAGATTAACATTAACATTTCCGAATTAACTCGCATCTATTTTATAAGTTCTTAACGAAAAATTTAGATCTTACTTTTCTCGAATAAAAATTTAGATCCGATCCAATCCAGTCCAAAGGATTTGAACGAGAGCCGAAAATTGTTTAGGCCATTTCTAGAGGCCGGAATCAAAAATTACCCTTGGCCACTTATATATGCAGCGCTTGATATGCATTTCTCTGTGTTATTATTGATGATCACAAGAAGAGGCAGCGGTACATGAACGGAGCGTTTGCCCGTGACGGATAAACTAAGAATGTGCGTGAATGAGTTGAAGGGGGGGGGGTGGGAGGGGTAATAAACCAACACCAACCTTGTCTTGTGACTTCTGTCCCCTCCTTATTAAAGAAGCCGTTGCCCCCTTTCTCCATCTCCAAACGTTCGCATCTCTTATCTTCCCCACCAAATCAATGCAATGTCCGTAGTTCTTGCCTTTTCTGCCTCCTGCTCTCTCACAGGCCACTTATTCCGGTGGGAAATTATCCAAAAAAAAAAAAGGATGTTATTGTCACTTGGGCTCAAGGAGTTGCAGCATTTCAAAGTTTTAAATTCATTAACTTGTAACAATTCACATGCCATGAGCAGATGATTTGATTACAAACATTTCGGGTTAATTACCATGCGTGCACTTCTGGTAAAAAACGCGCGGTTAAAGGTGAGGGTACGTGAAATAGTTAGCAAGCCTGGTGGCATAATGACAAGGAAGTGCGACAAATTTCTTGATATGTGGAAGCATGCTGGGTACCCATTTGAAGATTTCAAAGCTAGGTTCGTAAATACAATAACCATGCATTAATTCACTCTTCTAGCGAGGTCCAACATTTGATCTAACTTAGATCACTGGTAAAAGAAAGCATCTTACATCAATATTAATGGCTCCAAAGATTTGTGTGTTTTCAAGAGTGGCAGCGTAAATTGATCAATCCTTCCACGGTCAACATGTGTGTCACCCACCTTGAATGACGACCACCACTTTGTTTATTACAAAGCCATCAATGCGCTTATTTTATATTGCACCCACCATCTGACCTAGGTCATTGATAAAAGTAATATATACGAGCAGTTGAATAGGTTATTAATTCAGAAATACCCCTTTATTTAAATCTCTAGATATTTTGTTAAGTGTTCTATTATTTTTTTTATAATGTTATGGGTTTAGGGATTTAACTAATTAATAAACCATCTTATTCTTCTTTTATCTGAAAAAAATTTGAATGGTCGGATGCTATTCTTTTGTTTGATCATGCACAAACATTAGTGAATTATCTTGATTTACAAAATGGGTGAGTAAAATTTGATTGCCCTTTGTGTGCACTTGTGGGTGGTTGGTGTTATCTTTAGTGTGAGGGTTTAGTACTTGTGAGCTGTAGGTGGGGAGAACAGGCCATAGAAGAAGAGGGTGAAAATGAGGGGGGCAAGTGGCAACCACCAGCCACCACCCTCTTAAGAAAAGAAAAGTTCAGAGCGAAGGAAGGACCAGAAATGATGGGGGGAGATGGGGTCTGTCAATAAGAGATGCAAAGGAAAGATGGATGCCTGGTTTAGCATTAAGAAAATGACAAAGTTAGAGAGAGTGGGTCATCTTGTTTCAACCAACACAAGGAACTTGTTTCTTCCATCCATTTTCTTACCTTCCAAAAACTCGGCCGATTTTAATCGGATCGGCGCCGAGCCGATCCGATTTCGGGGTCGAATCGGTCGGCCCCGAATTGGCGCCGGAATCGGCCGATTCAGCCCGATTCCGGCCGAGTTAACTCGGAATCAGAATCGGGCCGAATCGGCCGATTCCGGTTTTTTTT
>JAVDBV010086116.1:4767-28119 GCA_032619315.1 Piper longum | reverse complement strand
TAGAAGGATAAGTCATTTGGAGTTTTTCTCACTCCAAATCCTTCAACCCTTGTTGAAAAACGTCTTGAGCATATAAGTATAGATAGAGAGAGCTCAAAGATTGAAGAAAGAAAAGAGTAGAAGATGGGTTTCAACTCTCCCATTCCCTTTATATAGTGAGAGAAAGGAATCCTTCCTAATAATACATACCTAATTTTTATTTTAAAAAAATCAATTGCTCTCCTAATCCTTCCAAAATTCAACCACTTGAAGATGCTCCCAATATTTCTAATATTTTTCTAATAATTCAATACCTCATGCCTTACATCATCCAAACCATAATAATTAAAACAAGATTAACTTATTCATTTTACCAGACGGTTACACTAGTAAAAAAAAATGACGTGCATCGTAAAAATTTATTTACTTTGCAATAAAGTAATATTTATGAATTGTTCCTATCCACATAACCTTTCCCATCTAAATAAATTATTATTATTGTTTTCATTATTGTTATTTTTTTCGTGGTTTTTACATAAGTACTAGAGTTACTCATTTTTTGTTAGTTTATGGAACGGAGGCAATTTTACCTTTAGAAGTAGAATTACCTACATTAAGTTGAAAAAATACCATGAAGTGATGACAAGAATACAATCAAGACATAGAGCCTCACAAGTAGCTCTGAAATGATAGTATTATGCAACACCCATAAAGTTAGGGCCAGATTACCAATGTCTAAATTTTCCCCGTCATGGGAAGGTCCCTATGTTATGAAGTGAGATGTTAGTAAAGGATGTTATGAGTTGTCAATAAATTGATGGAGATTCATTGTTCTAAGTCAATATTAGATACCCGAAAAATTGGTGAGACCTAATGATATGAGGTTGCACCCCGCCGAATTAAGCATAAATGACAAATAGATGGATGAATGTACAGTCTACACAGCATAGAAAACAAAAAAATATTAAAAAAGTAAATTATGTTTTTGTCGATTCTTTTTTTTGAGTTTGTAAAAAATTAGCAAGGGGGTTGATGTTCATCAAAATTATACACCACACCCTTAGCTTGAGTTGTGAGACCAAGCCCAGCCAACTATAGTCACACCCCTACACTAAGTTAGCCTTTGATTAAGTCTATATAATTTAAATTTTATGAAAATAGGGATACGAAGAAGAAAAAATAAGTGTTTGTATAATTTGTACTTACGTGGATAAGTTCTGAGCATTGGAAAAAGAGTAGGCTTTCCAAAATTATAGGAGGGGAGAGGATATGTAAGGGAGGTTGAGATGGAATGTAATTAATCTTGGAAGAAAGAGGGCTCTCAAACTCTATAAAGAAGAGAGCCTAATTATTTGAAACACGAAGCTTTGGAGATCGGAGTGCTGCTTATATCGCCGGAGACCTATCACGTCGCCGCCTTGGGAGAATAAGTTGCTGTTCTAAGCTCTCGTCGTCGAGCCATAGAGCCCCCGACCCTGAAGATGAGCTTGTCGTTGCTCTTTTGCCGACTGGGAAGACAAGTTGCAGTGCCTCCAAAAACCCCTTGCTCCCTCGCCGTAACAAATCTAATCGATAGGGGGTTTTGCTTTTTATTTTCGTAGGAGAAATCAAGAAGAGGCTCGTGTACGCTGCAAAAGAGGAGGGAAAGACCATCGCTTTGCCTTGCCTGAGCTATGTATCATCAGAGTCGAAGTGAGGCAAGAAGCAGAACGAAGTCCTCTCATCTGGAGTGCAGCAGCCCACCAAGGAGTCACGTTCCTACCTTGCTGCCTTGCTATTACAAGCCTGGCATTGGAGCCTTGCCTGAGCTATGTATCATCAGAATCGAAGCGAGGCAAGAAGCAGATCGAAGCCCCCTCATCTGGAGTGCAGCAGCCCACCAAGGAGTCACGTTCCTACCTTGCTGCCTTGCTATTACAAGCCTGGCATTGGAGCCTTGGCGTGATTGCAGAGAGGAGGAGCTTTCATTTGCAGCCGCTGCAGTAGACGCTGGCGTTTGTCGCTGCCTCTGGGAGCCATACTGAGTCAGGAAGGAGCGGAGAAGATACCACTGTACTTGTCGTCCCCTATTTCCCCTGTTATTTGGAGCGGAGGAGATATCACCGCACAGAGCCGCTGCTCTTCACCGTCGATCTGTCCCCCCTTGCCGCACATTGCTGCCAAGGAGTCCGACCGGTGAAGACCGTGCTGCCAATCAGCTTCGAGAGAAGGAACTGCGTGCCACCTTGCTGATCCTTGCCACCTCGCGCCGCTGCCGATTTGCTGCTACGTTACTAAAGGATGGAGCTTTCACTGCCATTGTTAAAGCTTTGCACCTAGCCGGAGCATTGCCGATAAGACGTGTTGCTGCCCGTGAAGACTCTCGCAAACGAGATCGTAGCCACGACGAGTTGTCGAAGTGTTGTTGGAGAGGAGAATTGCTGCCGCCTTTAGGTGTTGCTGTGGTAACGAAAATTGCTCTGCCCATCTGAGAAGGAGAAGAAGTGCCCAGGTTGATGCTCCGGCGACATCGCGTTGGAGCTCTAGTCGCGTCCTGCTTTGCTGCTGCTCTTTGGGGAAGAATTGTCACGAAGATCGTGAAATAAGAAGTATCTATGAAATCTTTGCATCCAGCCGGAGAGACGTCAAGCAGATATGTTGTTGTCACTCGGAAGCGGTTCTGAAGTCGTTCGTGTGTAGCCGAGGATTCATAAATTGCAGCAGCTGGAATTGATTGAGAAAACTCTCTTCTCGTCCCTTAGTTTCCGCCTTGAAATCCCATTGCAGCGGCCTGGCCATCACCAAGACAGGGAGTCACACCATCGCCACCGTGGGGAAGGAATTGCCGCAGTCACAGAAAACAGAGCATATAAAACATGGGACAGTTTTGCTGTTTTGCTACTGCTGTGAAGAAGGCCGTCGACACCGGAAACCACCGGCTCGTCTGAAGGAAAAAAGTTCGCACCTTTTTTTCTGGCACTCGTCTGAAGAAGGAAATTTACACTTTTGCCGCCGGCAAGGAGAACTTCTTGCTGCTATGTTTCTGCCTATAGTTGCTGATTGATTACCAGAATCCATTCATCTGCTGCCAACCACTATCTTTTGTGAGATCCTACGTCGGCCATCCGCGGGAATTTCGTCATCGCCGCCGGAGAAGAAGCCCACACGCCGGCTGTGTTGCTAGTAAGAAACAGAGACGCAAAAGAAGAGATCGGGAGGAGAAGTGGCTTTAGCTTACCCGTTTGCCCATTTGTTATGGTTCTTGTCCATTATTTGTCAAACGGATTGCAAAATTGGTTAAGTTGTCGTCCAGTGTCCACTGACTTGACCGTTATTGTATTGAGCCCAATTCAATTCAAATCAGACTTGAATTTCAATTCATAATTTATTTTAAATTACATTTTTACTCTGATTTGTATAAAACTTGGTATACAACGGATTTTTACTATTTTGATTGCAGCGACAAAGTCAAATTCTTCGTTAAAGCGTTGCAATGGTCAGCTCTAGAGCTCTCAGTGACGAGTTTTTTATTTTAAAAATTAAAATTGTAAAAATGTTACTAAGTTTTGTAATTTATAAAAGAACAAAATTAATTGATTGTGAGTATTAATTTCATCATAAATTAATTTAGTAATTTAAATTAAACCCTAAAAAATTATATAGAATTTTTTATATGTTATTTTTTACTTATAATATTTTAATTTTATCGTACTATTTCTTTGAGCGACAAGGGTATATTGGTTCCACCGAACTCTTTAATTAACTCAAAGACGTAATTTACGAGGGCGGTAATCCCACACCCAAATAAATTGTAATACATTCAATATCATCAAAATGATATATTATATAACTAATAACCCTTCTAATGCATCCTATTGCGCTATTTAATGTATTTTATAATCAAATACAAAAAAAGAAGTAACTGATATATTATTATATATTCTAATAATTTATTTTTTATTATTTTTTTAACGTTAACATTGTATACTCGAATATATTTAACACTAATCGCTCATAACACATAGTTGACCTTAGTAAAATTTAAGTGTAATATAAATTAAATATTTAGATTGGGGAAGAATTAATAATTATTTAAATATCGAGATTACTTAAAACCCTTGATTTTTAGAAAGTTACTTTCACTGCATAAAATTAACAGAAACTAAATTGATTACAAACCTCTTGGGTACAGTGCACACACCTCCAATTAATTGATTCGAGTGAGCTCATTCACAAAATTGTTGGCTTAAAGTGGGTTTTTTAATTGTTTTATTGTTATAGTTGCAAATTTAAGAACAAATCCATGTCTTAGTTGAGTTTGTGAGCATTTTAGATTATAATAAATGCTTATTAGTTAAGCTTCTAAATATATGGTCTAGCCTGTTCAAATATAAATATTTCTAATATGATTTTGTAAATTTAGATATTTTTGAAAGATGATATTTTTCCAAAAAAAAAAACAATAAGTTATAAATTATGCTGGCCGACGTGGACATGTCAATCACTTGTCCCGCCGGCGTCAAAAACCCTAAAACCCTCCACTGACTCCGAACCCGACCTGCCAATAAACCCTAAAACCCCCCACCGACCCCGAACACGACCTTCCACCGCCGCCGCCTCCATCTCTTCTTCACCTTCCATGGTTCCGAGCTGAAGCTCTCGTTGTTGCAGGCGAAATGGGTGGTCGGGCAATTGTCGCCGGGGTCGCGTCGGCGTTCGCGGCGGCGGCCATGGCGGCCGAGCAAGCCTACGCCGATGTCGGCGGGTTCAAGTTCAACCCCTTCTCCGCCGGCGCAAATGCGCCGTCTTCCTCGTCGGCGGCGTCTCTCCCGCCGTCGCCGGCGCCGGCGCTGCCGACGACGTCGGAGACGGGCGATGCGGCGGCCCGAGTCCGGAACGATCAGCCGAGGACGACGGCGGCTGGGTTCGACCCCGAGGCCTTGGAGAGGGGTGTCCGGGCGCTGCGTGAGATCGGCTCCAGTCGGGATTCGAGGAAAGTAATGAGCTTTTCCGGTTTTCGCTCGTGGAAGTTATGAGCCTTTTGTTCTTTGCGTGTGCTGTTTCTGACTGATTTTGGTTGTGTGCACTAGTTTTTTGAGTTGATTAAGAAGCAAGAAGAAACTAGGCAAGGGGAACTGGCGGCGAAGAAGGCTGAGTTTCAGGCGATGCAAGCTCAACATGAAACTGTAAGAGCTACCTTCTCATGGCAGCTAGCTTTTGTTGGTACTCTAGTTGTTGGATAAAGTAGTAATAGGATTTTGATGGTCTCATTTGGCCATGCTGATTAGTTTTGATGGAATGCCACTTAGCTAACATATTGGATGTTGTTCCTACCTTTTTGTTTGATTATCATAACATATATATGAATTCTTTGTAGTTAATTATGTAAAAAGTTATCTTTCATATTTAAATGATTGTGATTTCGTACTCCGATCCTAAGTATTACGTGCTCATTTATCTGATGATTTATGGTGGAGTATCATTTATGTACTTGTTGTTTGATTTATGTCCGGTGTCTGTTCTCTTGGAACTGTAATTTCTTTGCGGGATTTATATATGAGACTTTGTTCTGAATTTCATGAGCAATCATGCTGTTGCACCCAATGAATTGTCTCTTGTTTGGCCTTGAGTGAATTTTAATTCATACTTGCTAGACTTAACACAAGGGATGGTCTCATAAGTAGCTTTCTTATGACCGTAAGAGGCTGCTCCTTTGAGCTTCAGGCGGAGATTTCTTATGACATTGTGCAATCTACTGGTACAAATGGTCTTTGCCTAAGTGGCCTCCATGCTGCAGGATAGGCAACGTGTAATATATGAAGAGCAAAAGAAGCTTGTTCAGCAGCAAGCACAGGCAAAAGCTCAAATGGCTCGCTATGAGGATGAGTTGGCAAGAAAAAGAATGCAGGTATTCAATCAAGTTACATCTTGTTTCAATAATTTTCGAGTAAATGCACATTTTATTCTCTATATGCGAAGCAATTTTAGTGATTATGTTGCAGGCGGAAAATGAAAATCAGAGAATAAGGAATCAGGAGCTTGTTAGGATGCAGGAGGAGTCAACCATCAAGTTGGAACAGGCACGACGAGCTACTGAGGAGCATATACAAGCTCAACGCCGGAAAACAGAAAAGGAAAAAGCTGAAGAGGAACGTGAAACCATTAGGCAGAAGGCCATGGCCGAAGCAGAAGGAAGAGCTCATGAAGCAAAATTAGCTGAAGATGTAAATAAACGTATATTGCTAGAACGAGCAAATGCAGAGAAAGAGAAATGGGTTGCCGCTATAAACACAACTTTTGAACATATAGGAGGTGCAGTCTCAATTCCCCTATCACCATGCGTTCCTGTTAATCTATGCGCAAGTTGAGCATGATAAGATGGGCCTAATTGAGCAAATTGTAATGATTAAATGTTACCTCATTGTGTTCTCCTTAAAAGTATGTCATTTATAACTAATGCATGTTGACTACTGCTAGCTTATTTTGTTTGTAGTTTTGTTTGAGCCCTTCAATTATGATGCATACTAGGAGGCAACATCCTTGGAATTCTTTCTGGATCTGTATTTCCTATTCTTGAAATCTTTTGGGCGGGCCATTTGTTAGTTCTGTAGAACTAGTGACCATTGATTCTTTGGGAGTTGAGAAGAAATTTTGTCTGGTAGAGTTACTATAATTTCATTAAAGTGTGTTTGTTCTTCATGTAGGTGGGCTGCGTGCTATATTGACAGATCAGAATAAATTGGTTACTGTTGTTGGAGGCGTAACAGCTCTTGCTGCTGGGGTTTATATAACCAGGTATTGGTTTTCTTTATGTAGTTTCCTTCCACTTTAGAAGCTAATATATGGACTTAATACGTTCCAGATATAGTAGTGCATATCAAATTGTGTGATTCAACTTAATTTTCTTCCTTTGTATATTTCACATTCTACGATAATGAAGTGCTGATACTCTGAAATGCATGTTTTGTATTTTATTATCATTGATGATCTTAGTTAGGTGATGGATTAATGAAGAGATCAATTCTAAAGATAGTGTAGTCATTGATGCATGTTTAATAATGCAATTCAGCATTTTTTTATTTGCAAATTATTTCAGGGAAGGAGCCACCGTGCTGTGGGGCTATGTTGACAGGATACTTGGGCAGCCTTCTCTCGTTAGGGAATCGTCCATTGGGAAATACCCTTGGTCTGGCTTGTTCTCTCGAGGAGCTGGCTCTTTGTTTAAGAAAGCAGATAGAGGAATGTCCTCGGGAACAAATGGGAATGGTTTTGGTGACGTGATTCTGCATCCTTCTCTGCAGAAGAGAATATCACATCTTGCCCGTGCTACTGCAAACACCAAGTATCACGGAGCTCCATTTCGTAACATGTTGTTCTATGGTCCTCCTGGTACAGGGAAAACTATGGCTGCTCGAGAACTTGCTCGTAAATCTGTGAGACATCCTGGCACTTTCAATTTAATTTTAATTTTTTTTGCTATATCTAACATTTGTTTTTTTATTCCAAGGGTCTAGACTATGCTTTAATGACAGGAGGAGATGTGGCACCTTTAGGACCACAGGCAGTCACCAAGATACACCAGCTATTTGATTGGGCCAAAAAATCCAAGAAGGGTTTACTGCTTTTTATCGATGAAGCAGATGCCTTTTTGTGCGAGTATGTAACCAAATCGCTGGTTTTCATTTCTTTATAAACTTGTGATCTCTAGTGTGTGCCGATGAAAATTATCTCTATGAACCTGTCAGGTTTCTTGTCTTGCTTTTTGCTTTTACATCAGTGTAAAGGCAAACAAACATGATCAAAGTGCCGCATTGTTATTGTATAAAACTTTGAAAATGTGTGATGGTATTTGTGTTGTCCTGATTAAGAAGGCTAGCGTTATTATGTCAATGCTTTGCAGGCGCAACAAAATTTACATGAGTGAAGCCCAACGAAGTGCGCTCAATGCTTTACTCTTCCGCACTGGTGACCAGTCTAAAGATATAGCCCTAGCTCTTGCCACTAACCGACCCGGCGATTTGGATTCTGCTGTTAGAGATCGAATTGACGAGGCTCTTGAGTTTCCTCTGCCAGGAGAAGAAGAGCGGTTCAAATTGTTGAAACTTTACTTAGATAAATACATAGTTCAGGCAGCAGGGAAGAAGTCAGGTTGGTTTCCGTTCTTTCAGAAGCAGCAACAAAAGATTGAGATCAAGGGTTTGTCAGAAGAAGTGATTCGAGAAGCTGCAAGGAGTACAGAAGGCTTTTCTGGCAGAGAGATTGCAAAACTAATGGCAAGTGTTCAAGCAGAAGTTTATGGCAGCAAGGATTGCGTACTAGATGCTAATCTTTTCCGTGAGGTTGTGGATTTCAAAGTTGCCGAGCATCGTAAGAGGAGGGAGCTTGCTGGTGAAGGAGTTCCAGACTCATAAATCAATTTTGTTGTGAAATTGTTTGCCCTAGCATAGAGAGATATATATTGTCCTTGATTCTTGCCCCTTGAAAATTTTGATACAAACATTGTTATAATGCGGGTTTTGATAGAAGGGTAAAATTCTCTTCGAGTGGATGCTACATTGTGCTACACCCTTTTTAAACAATAATTTCAACTATTGTTTACTCAATCTTGTCTTAATAGATTGAATGTACAATTTCTTCAACAAATTTCTGATCATTTTCAATTCAAAACTCTGCAGATATGAGGGTTATGTCAATCAATGTGTTGACAAATTATATCAATCAATGTGAGATTCATATATTCTGGCAGGTGGTTAGTGTATGAAATAAGAGGACACGAGTACTGGGAGGGCTGCAGTGCGGATGGACATGAGACCAGTGATTCTTAAATCACAACAGTAGTAGTACAAGAAACAAGGCAATGAACGAATAGTATAGACACCGATTTAGGAGTCAATGCTGTATGAAGAGATATTTGAGCGAAAACTGAACAGGAGGCTCATGCCTGCTGTTTTGATGATTATCTTCCATTTTTATGCAGGGAAAAAAAATGAAAGGAATTGACACCAATCGGACGACTGGAAAATATGAGCTCGGCAAATTTCAGTCAGCAGCATTGCATTCTTCCAGAAGAGTTCTGATGTTGTGCTCTGGAGCACTGATGGATGACGGTAAGACTACACGGCTGGCTTTTGGTTTGGGTGTGGTGCTACTCCCTTCTGATCCAAGTGAAGAACCTTCCTTCAAGACTACCAAGTCGGGTTTTTCCCTAACGCTCGCAGAAAGCCGTTCTTTCCATACTCGTCCATCCTGATTGCCATGATAAACAGATTATATTGAGAAACATCATCCTTTTATGAAATATAGAAAGTTGAAATGAGTTCAAAAGTAGTAGCATTCTTGGATCAAACAAGTGAGTATTTTAAAAGATGAACTGATCCGGCATTGCATTGTAAAGCTAGATCTCTCTCCCATTACAAATTGTATCTTAAATATTCTAATGCAAACGGGATAAGAGCAGTATTATACTCTTCTCAGATAGAAATACATGATTACTAAAGATATGCTGTTTCAGAACAAGCTTTGCACGCACTAGAATCAGAAATTAACAAGGCTACAAACATATCATATTCAAAAACTTAGGTGAAAGATAGATATACAATAACCATCTAGTTGAATCTGGCTCTCGGAAGGCTCCAAGGCTAAACAAAGCATCAATATGTCTATCCAACAAACAATGCTCATGTTTACATCTTTGGCTCGGACGAAGCAAAAATAACGGACATAGCTCCACTCCATGTTATACCATGGCAAACCTAAATCTGGTCTATATTCTTAGTGTGGTATCTAACATCTGGGTTTACAACTGAGTGCAAGATTCATTAATAAATTCGATTCCAAATTAGTGAGACATATCATATTTTAGAAGATGTCAAATTGCTGGTAACATGGTTAAAACTTTTCTAATGGAGAAAGTGACTCAAACCAATACATAAATCAATATCAACACTTTGGCTTACATTTAAAATTGATGGCTCTGGTAATGGACACTTGACTGGCTGATCATTGTCAAGGGGTTCAAGTGGGTGTTCAATTGGCTTGAACTCCACAGAAACTTGTATTCCATGAGAGGAAGCGATGGTGGTGGTATTGGCACTTGTTACTTCCAAACTAGGGGGCACCACAACCCTTTCCTCCTGCATATCAAACCCAACATTATGTCAAAAGAACCTGTCATAGAAGAGATGCAAGGCAAATGCAATCATCAGACATGCAAAATTTGTACATAATAAAAACCAAAAAAACTTATCCTTGCAAATCAAGGGGAATTGAAAGGGTATGCTTTACTGTAAAGAACAAGCTGATGCAAGTTCTAACCAACAACTAATACACTAAAAATGTTTTGTTTTTCTAGTAAAAATGATACTAATTATCAAGGGGGCATCCTGTCAAAGATCAGTCTGCAACTATCTGAATTTCAATAATCAATACCAAATTTAGTTGAGAGCAATTAAAGGCATCCATGATAACAAATACCATTCAACAGCACAAAAAGAAGGCAAAATAAGGAACTGGAAAGAGCATGTTCAGGGGCAATAAAAGATATATTAACCCAGTAAACTAACAGGTTCATAATTAGGGATCTACTAAGCTAAACTAGGAATGACAAAATTCAAGAGAAAGGAATAACTAAGTACATAAGCACACAAATCTGTCATTAGAACTACTATGGTGACAATTTCAAAAGTGATAGCATAACCAATTCGATGAACATGAGAATAATTTTCACTTCCCAAAACAATATTTAACTTCTATTTGTGATGAAAAAAAATGAGATACTGTTTTTGATATTGAATATCAACAATAATTTACCAACATCAAATAAGAACATATTCTACACAGTACAGCAGAAAGCTACTATCAAATAGCACAGTAGAGCATCCATATCATGCAAAGGAGCAAAGATCCAAAGCCAATCAACTCAAACGGAGTCACAAAAAATTAGAATGAAAATCAGATCCCAGTCAGAGCAAACACCATCAAAAGTGCTCATAATCAACATAAAATATATTAAATTAAGAAAAGAAAAAAATCAGTTCTTCACCAATTGGCAACTGAGCAGGAAAACATCTAGAAACATGAAATAAACTAAACTCATAGAAGAAAAAAAAATTAGGAGACAAAGAAACAAGTAAGCAAGCTAACAATCGCGCTCTGTGATCTTCTATGACCAGCCTGCCTGCCAGAGAACTTGGAGAAGAGGCTGACCATGCTTTTCTTCTCCGACTAAACAAAAATTCAAATCTAAAAAGCAAATACAAATCTTGCCCAGAACAGAACCGATCCACCTTTCTCAGACGCTCACAGTACCCAACACCAATCTACTGCAAACAAAACCATAAGGGGGATGAAAGATGATTGATATCCCAAGTAGGCAAGCTGGTGTTAGCTAAAAAAAATGAACGATGCAATAAATACCTTGCCCAAGGCCCGGAACAAGGAACTGCACCTAAACTAGCCTAGCTGTTTATCATTGAGTTCTACCATGATTCTTCACCATGAGTAGAAAGATTGGTATTTTCTTGGTTTTTTTACTTGTCACAAGTTGGACTTCTGGACAGGAGATGAAGCCTGTGCTGCTGGGACTCTGATGGCGAAGTCAATAAGAAGCTTTTGAACTTCCAAGCGACGTCTTGCACATGTCTTCTACTTCATATCCATGGTGATATTACTTCTGCAACTCAATCCTTCTTGTGTATGCTCTTTAGTTTTGATCGTGAGATACCTGCTACAAATTTATTTACTTCCAAATTCCAAGTTTTTTGTTGTGTTCTTGGTTGACTACACCAATCAAGAGCTCTCGGTTTCTTAAAACTTTCAAGTTCCAAGGTGGTGCATAAACAGAGCCGTCCTCCAACTCGTACTAGATTAAGATACAATAAGGTTTAGATGCAAATACGTATGACCATATAAAGTTTTTTTTTGTTGGAGTTTTTCGTCTTAGAACAAAACCATTTTCTTATCCCACGCATCATCTGATTAACCGTCGTTTAATTAATAATGTTAGTATTCCAAAAAATCTATCACAAAACAGTGAGGAAAGAGGGTTAAAAACTTGTCGACAGAAAGGGTTGTCATAAACTAAGGGAGTAACGTATATCCACTTTTAAATCATTTTAAAATTTTCATGTATATCAAAATTTGGCTCATCTTAGATTAATAGTTTTTTTTTTGGGCCAACAGCCATTAAAAGTTCACATCCCTCGAAAATAGATTTTTTTTATTTAATTTAGTCTTATTCTAAATCTATCATCCCCACACATAAATGTCTCTTTTAAATTAAATTATATATATACATATTTCTCATAAAATATGTATATGTGACACATGAAAAAAAGTATGAACAGAAGATTGCCCTCTTTAGGAAGGCGATAAAATATTATAAAATAGATTATATAAAATAAACAAAAATTAAAATGAGCTGCACCTCGTATGGTGGTTTATACGAGGCACACCTTTAACGTTAACTTTTTTTTTTTAAGGTTATACGATCTGCCCATATCAATATGACTACTTTTAGATTTTTTTAAATGTGCTAGATTAAATATATTTTAAAATTAATTTTTATTACAATAACTTTGATAATTAAAATAACAATATTAAAAGTATTATATTGATTTCAAAATCTATTAGTACTTCAATTATTTATTTTTATATTTATTTATATAAATTTTCAATTATGGGACCTATTAAATTGCTCCAAATAAAAACACAAACTCATATAAGTTATATGAGTTGTTGTTCGTCTATCAACTATAAAATGTATATCTTTTTTGTACTAAAATATAAATTTATCAAATTATTATATAATAAAATCAAATAAATTATTTTTAATATTAGCAATAACTTATATGGTAATATCAACAACATGAAATCTAGCCATTTATCTAGATTACATAGCTGTATTTTTTGATAACTTGAACAATATTACCCTCATAATAATCCAAACCTTGTAAATCAAGAGTTCGTTGTTGACACTAGTTTGTTCCTGTCAAATATAATAATATTTCAACGACATATATTATTATCTTTAAAATATAGTTAAAAAAGTGTAAGAAAGAACACAACAAATATCAAAGGACTACAGTCATTGACGAGTTGAAATCTGACTAAAAATGGTGGAATGCAACATACTTTTTATTAGTTAGGGCTGCTCATAGAAGAGTCGACTAAGGTTTTGAGTTGGAGTTAAAGTCGAGCCAAACTATCAAGCATAGAGTTGAATTAAACCATCAACGCAACTTAAACTTGCTTTATTAAATTCAAATTTGAAGCATTGAGTTGAATTGAGCTATAAATAACCCCTGATGTAATTATCATTAGGATTGTAAATGGCCAACCAATTTATCAATTTATTAAACGTGCTAAATTAAATAAAACAAAATTGATGAAAATTTTATTCACCGTGTAGTTAAAAGCTCGATTAATCTAACCAAACTAACTTTAAATGTAACACCCGATCCGGCTTCCTCGTGAATCAAACAGGAAATGCTATGGGTGATCGAATGGTTCACTAATCTATTTGATTCGGTTAACCCAATCCCGATCTACCATCGGCGTCTCAAGACGGTGATGCAAATATTTAATGCATACATGAGATGTTTAGGCTCTAACGTTATTTTATTTGAATGATATAACATGCAATCTATATTCAAAACAAAAAAAAACCATTAAAAATTAAAAAACCAATGATTTTTAAAATAAAATGGGTAGAGCCTCCTAAAAAAGTATAATAAGGGCCACCATGTTAACAACAAATAGTATATATATGTGACAATAAAAACCTAAAATATTGCCAAAACATTTTGTTTTTCACCCAACATTTACATCCTGATAAACTTTATCTTTCTAAATCGGGTCTTAACCCCATTTGCTCATCTTGTTCAATTTTATTCATAATAACCATCACACAGATTATTTCATTAATTTACACATACATTTCCTGTAATAAAACATTCCAATACATATATCCACAACCATTCACATCAGTTTATCACATCACATTTTTACTCATTCTCGGTAGGTACATGTTGCATTGCTGATCCTCTGCGGTCTCGACATTGCTCGTTCATTCAGGTACTCACCTACATATATAATACAAAAAAGTCAGTAATGAGTGTTACTAGTCCATAAATAACTAATAATCAAATTGACACATTAGAGATGATACTCATGTTGAACAAAATGAATTATATATTCTTCTGCATTAGAATCACTCATAAGGCCATAATTAGGAGCTGTAAGCCTTGGATTGAACAACGTCTCTCATATGTCTCAGCATTTTCATACTATCCCAGCTCGGGAAATTCATTATACTAAAGCCCTCTAGATCCTCCGTTTAACTCTGAACCATGAGTATTGAGGCCGAAATTCTTAGGAAACTGCCTTCAGTACCCTTTGAATCCACACGTCTTGACATGTGTTGTATAGTTGTACCAGTAATCTTCCACATTTCTTTGAGTTTGAGTAAATCGAAATATAGAGTTGTTAGGATCCCTCGAAAATTGAACGACCCACACAAGAATCAAGAGCCCCCTTTGACCGGCACGTACACCCCCTCATCGTATGTGCGAGTTGACTTTCCCCTTGTCTCACATCTCACTGAAAAATCGAGAAATATATATATATATATATATATATATATCTAGATAAGAATTCTAATATACTAGACCTAAAGGCAACATGATCTGAATCTGAGCTCTTAAAATAAACTCGAAGGATCTCAGCCTCGAGGGTTATAAATATGAAAATACGATCGTCAAAATGGCCGGTGTAAAGTGGGATACGATAAATCCACCACTTGACTCGTCCACTTACCTGTCAAACCAAATCACAATAGAAAAGATAATCAAACCAGAAGCAAGTCCTAAATGGACCTCATAGAAGCTCCAATCATAGCCACGCGCCTCGGGGGTGAGTTCCTACTTTGTACCTATACATCAATTCTAAAAGCTAACTCTCACTATATGAATAATGCATTCACACATCCTAAATAACACTCATATCAATGCACTCACATCAATCCACATCATGATTTTCTAAAATAAGTTACAACTAATTAACAACTTATATTAATTTACCTAATTAGATTATTAGCATTCATTCAATATAATTCAAATCATGCAAATTTCATTTTATTCACAATCAAGATATTTAATCATGTCAATCAATCAAATCCTAACATGTTATACTAATAATTATTAATTTTAAATAATATAGTTGGAAGTAATTATACCTCTCATCGTTCACAATCGATGACGATTAGGATTTGGTCATGCGTTTAGGGAATCGAATTTGGCACCCCATGGTGTTCGAAGTTCAATCAGGCTCGGACAAAAGAATTGGCAAAAATCTAGTGAACTCTAACAAATCTTAGGTTTTCCAATGATTTTCGGCCATGACAGCGGCGACTTGGCCATTGAGGTGGGGGGGGGCTAGGTGTAAGAAACGATGATGGCGGTACGACGACAACGGAGTGGCGTGGTCAACGGCGGAGTCGGCGTTGGGAGCTTGAGGCAGGCACTTGACTTCCTTGCTTTGTAGAGGCCAAGAGAAGGCTAGGAAGCTAGGGAACGGCTTGGCGACGGTCCAGTGGAGGTCGTCGTTCGTTCAGCCGGAGGTGGCATCAGCAGCGGTGATCGGGGTGAGAGGAGGAAATATTGAGAGGGGGGTTTTGGGTGGTAATTTTGTAAATAAAAGTTGGGTCAACTCTGACTCGAATACAAAATGATAACTAACTCTAAATAAATTAAAAAATTCATAAAAATATTAAAAAATACCATAAAATATAATACTCAGTAACATTAAAATTACATACTTTATAACTAATAACTCACCCAAATTATAATTTAACGTGTCCAAATATGTTATTCGACAAAAAACCAATTCTATGATCAAATACATAAAAAAAAAAAAACTAGCATACTATCGTATATTCTGATAAGTCATTTCTTATTATTTTTCTAACGTTATCATCAGATACTCGGGTATACTTAACCTTTATTACTCATAACACACAACCGCTTCGACTCATCATATATGTTCTAAAACTAATTCGACTTGAATTGATGGTTGAACCGATTGGTTCACTTATGTAAATCTCTTAGTCGAGTCACAAGGAAGGTCATCTATGTATAAGGGACGATGACAGAGGCACGACAACAACAGAGCAACGCTGCCAGTGGCGGAGTCGGCGTTGGGAGCGCAATGCGGGTGCCTGACTTCCTCGCTTTGTAGAGGCTGAGAGAAGGCCAGGAAGGTGGGGGATGGCTTAGCAACGGTTCGGTAGAGGCCGGTGGCCATTGGCAACGGTGCACCAATCAGAGGCAGTGATCGTGGTGAGAGGAGGAAACGTCGAGAGGGAGGGTTTTGGGTGGTAATTTTGTAAATAAAAATTGGTTCGACTCCGACTCGAGTAAAAAATAATAACTAACTCCAAATAAATTAAAAAAAATCCATAAAGATATTTTAAAATACCATAAAATATAACACTCAATAACATTAAAATGACATGTTATATAACTAATAACCACCCAAATTATAATTTAACATGTCCTAATATATTATTTGACCTAAAAAGAATTCTATGATTAAATATATAAAAAGAATAACTGGCATACTGTCACATATTCTGATAAGTCATTTCTTATTATTTTTATAATATTATTATCAAATACTCGGGTATACTTAACCTTTATTGCTTATAACACATGATCGCCTCGACTCAGCACATATGTTTTGAAACTAACTCGACTTGAACTAACGGCTGAACCGATTCGTTCATTAATATAAAACTCTAAGTATAGTCATAGATTTTACTTTAAATATAAATGGTAATGGTAGAAAGTTACACCATAGTTATTTATATAACCAAATATTATTTAATAATTTTATATATAACTATAAAACTCATTTCTACTTCAACATTAATCCTGAAACTTTTAATTATCAAAATATTAATTTAATGAATTTACTTAATTTAAATTACTTATTTACTAATTTCATAATTTCTAATACTAGATTAATACAATTTGGATGGTTGATTTTGTGAATGAAAAATGATTTTAGATAATTTAATTTTAACCATCTTAATAAAATTAAGTTTGTGGTAGATAATTTTAATCAATTTAACCATATTTTAATTGTTTGACCGATGGCAAAAGAGTGAAAAACTTGTTATGGCATAACCTTATAAACTTAAAAAATGTCTTAGCTATGGTAAAGATTTTTAAAATAGTAAATGGTTATGGTAATGTTATTGAGGGAACCATAATCGAGTCATTAACACCCCTAATTATCATCATCTTAGTAAAAATGAAGCAAACATGCCTCTTATTTCCTGCTTATTTTACATCATCTTAATCTTCAACTTCAACTTCAAGGGATGGAAGTTTGCACCAGCATGTTATATCAATTAATCAAACAAGAGCAGACAATGCAGCAATTTGAAAACATCTACATATTTTCATGATTCTCAAATGCCCAACATTGAAGATGCTCTGATTTATCTTACTTTATTGCTTTTCCATCACTTTAACCCCTATGGTACATAGAATCCATGGTATTGAAAAGAAATGCACAATGATTACAAACTTATTGAGGAAGAAGATGAGAAAGATAAACAGCAAAAGTAGAAGAAAATTGAAGAATTATGTTGAGAGTGCTTGCTCCATATCTTTTCTAGCTCAAGCTTTGGCTGCTTCTAATGGAGCTTGAGCCTTCTCTCCAACAATTTGCTCATAGAGATCTCTGATCTTTAATCCAACTATGGTTTGGAAGAGGCCAGTGCCATTGTTGCTTCCAGGGAAATCAGAATGCTTCAACATCTGCTGTGTAACTTCACCGTAGAATTTGGTTGAAAGGTTGCTAAGATGGCTCTCCACATAAATGAGCTCATCTAATCTGTCAAACTGGCCGTCCATTTCCAGAACAGACACCTAAAACAAACGAAAAATAGCAGAATTCAATTCCTTACACTCATCAAAACTATTCATAAAATAAATGGGCTCTTGCATTCTGTCCTATGCCCTGATAAGGGAAGAGCTATCAGGAAGAACACCCGGTAATCCGATTCTAGTTTAGGATCCATATCCCTCACATCCTTTTTTTTTTTTTTTTTTGTGTATCAGAGGGAAGAAAAAGAAGAAGAAGAAGAATCGAAAAGGTGGCTGGTGCTAAAACTTGTCATTTGATCTTAACATAATTCCCACCATCTTCAACTCTACGTTGGAGCCATCAATTAGTTTATTATCCAATAGAAACATCAACCTAACTGTGATAAATGTGCAGGTGATGATAAGTGTGATTTTGAACGACTCATTTTTGGGAGCAGGCGAGAAGAAAATCACCCGCAAAGTAATATTCGCCAATATTTGCGATGTATGGCAGGGATATCGGCAACATATCGTGAAAAAAAGGAAAAAAAACCGCTGCTTATTTTAAAACATGTTTTTAAATAAGCTATGCTTGGGTATGGTTTTTTTTTCCATCTCAAATATGTTGTGAATGCTTTATTTTTTAAAGTGTTAAGTATTTAGTGTTTTATATTGATTGTTGAAATGGATTGATTAACTTGATTATTAATTTAGATTTAATTATTATTATACAATGTTAAAATATATTTTTATTAATTAGAACTAATTAGTTAATGATTTAAATTGATTGTTGAATTGGTGTGATTGACTCGATTATTATTTATTATTGGAATAGTATTATAAAATGTTGTTTATTTTTTATACTATTAATAATTTAATGGTATTTTGTTATAATATATATATATATATATATATTTTAATTAGTAAAAAGTGTGGTAGCCCTAATTAAGATTTCTGGAATATGTTTTTTATGAAGAATATGATCATTATTATCTAAGAGAATACTTGCAAGGATACCAACTTTCTATGACATTGAGTGAATATTGGGTTTATCTTAAAAGTTATTGTACCAAGCCCATGGTACAAATTTGTGGGCCTACATCATTTTTTTTAAAGTGATTATTAGACGTGGACTCCAGCTCTGCGAGCTAACATTTAATACAGAACCATATTACTTTCTACAATGACCAAGCTCAGAGTTAAAACTAATATGTTAACTTATTTTTTCAAAATATTTAACTAAATTAAAAATCGATGGTCTAAGATCTTTTAGCCCATTAAATATTATATATTAGACTAAGTTGAAAGATTTTATAATCATGTCATCGCCATCGTTAGAGTGGATATGTGGACCTACCCAAACTCATGGATAATGTTTTAGGGGAGAAATTAGAAAACTTGTAACAGATTTAACTAATGTAAACAATATAATTGAAATAGTTGTCTATTTGTAATCTTATTTTACCTATAGCTCTGAGATGACAAACCACCATATTACTACATGCTCAATCTCAATCGAATCAAACGGGACTTTTTTAGATTAAAAACATGAGTTACCTCGTTTGAGAAGTAACCGTCTGGTCCGTAGGTAAACTTAATGCCTGGGTAAGAGCATGTAAGCTTCCTGCCACAAGGAATCCATGAGATGGTAGAGCCCTCGTCAAAGAGATACACAGGGCTGAAATGCTTCACACCCTCTTTCATCACCAACTTCACCCTCAACACTTTCCCCTCGTTATCATCTGGAATAAGCTCTGTGGGTAACACCTCAATCACAGTATCCGCGTATTGCTTCTGTGGATCTTTGTTAATAAAAGGGAAGTCAAAAGTCATCCTTGATAAGGAATTCAACTAATTAAAATATAATAAAAATAAAAAATAAATCATATTAATATAAAATATTTTTAAATTTAATTATAATTCATTTTTAAAATAAGAGTATCATTAAATATCAAATTATTCTAATTTATTTCATTATTTCACGAGAACTATTTAATAAAATTGGAGCCGGCCACACATAAAACTTCTTCCTTAATAACATTAATCGATTGCTCAAGCTTAAGCTATTATAAAAACAAACATTCGGCTGTTAACTCTTAACACTTCTTTACACATGGAAGTACATTTTCTCGACGTGGACTAATCTATTCAATTTATAGCCGACAGTCTCAAACTTAAAGTAGGTAAATTTTACATTTTTGACTACTCTGCTGTAAAGCGCAAGCTGTTAAGGGAGGAAACATCTAATGCTCACTCCATTTATAAGATTGTTGTAACTTGCAAAGTGCAAGTAAATTACCGATGAAAGCATCAAAGTCAGGTTTCCTGGCCTCAATACTAGCCTTGATGCTCTCAAGGCTGTGGCCTCGCTCTGCCATGTCCCTCTGCAAGTGAGAAATCAAGCAAATGAATCAAAATTCAGATTATGTTGTTTAAGAATAATCAAACTTTCAAAATTTCAATCAGATTGATAAGCTTAAAGCTCACCTGAATCTTCCATGCAAATTTAACCTCATTGCTAATGTCCAAGTAAATGCTGAAGTCAAGAAGATCCCTCACTCGAGCATCAAACCTGTAAATTTTGTGGATCGGAAATTCAGTAATTTTATATGTTGTGAAAGCAAGAAATATATTCAGTATTATGGAATCATATCATTTATAACACTAAACAGGGGCAAAAACTACTAAGTTCGGATTTGTTTAAATATGAAAGCAATCAATCAATGACAAAATACATTGTATTCGTCTAACTAACATAGCCCGAATGGCCGGTTAAACATGAAAACAATTTGAACTACAACAACAAAGAATTAAATTATTGAATTAGTGTGTAAAGAGAGGGAAATTACATTGGGTGGAGGCCTTCAATGACCAAGATCTTAGGAGGTTGAATGGTCTCAGGAGGATCCAACAATCCAGTGACATGGTTATAGATGGGCTTATCAACAGCAATTCCATCCTTGAGAGCCTTCACTTGCTCATACATGAGATCAAAGTTGTTGGCTCTTGGGTCCAGAGCAGTCACTCCCTTCTCCTTCCTCCCATTCCTGTCAAGTGAATGGTAGTCATCCAAGCATATAACAGTGGTGGTGTCACTAATCAGAGTGTTGGAGTCTGGGTTTCCACCCTTGGGCGGCTCTGCAGCTCCACCAAAGACACTAGTAAGCCTCCTCATGAACGTGCTCTTCCCACAGCCAGAGTCTGCTGCCAAACCAATCACCACAGTCTTTGAGTCCCCAGAGCATGATATCACAGAGAACACTCTCTCTTTGCAGCTCCTGTAGAAGACATGAACCTGTTTTTGGTGGAAGCCAAAGTGGAACTTGGTTGGGGCAGAGATAGAGCAGCTTGAGTTCAGGGAGTGAGAAGTGCAGATAGCCATCTTGGGACGGACTTGGCTTGAACTCTTTGGGAGACAGGAAGCTAGCCCGGCTTGTGTTTCTATCTCTACAGTTTTAGGAACGTGGCATCGAGAATTGGATGGCTACCATTTCAAACATGAAGTGGGTATTTTTTTTTTCTTGTGTTTTTCATAATTTTGTGTTTTTCATAATTCTGATGGGAATGTGTAGATAAAGAAGGTGAGGCCAGAGTTGGCTGATATTCTTCTCTGGTCTCTTTCCATTTTTGTTTCAAGGCTGTGTTGAAAGTTTAAACGATAGGCTGCGAGGCTTATCAGCATATGCAAATAAAAAAGATCTACAAGGGGATAGATGCCCGGAAGGCTATAAATTGATCAAAAGCGAAAACTGCTGCCATCTCAAAGCACTCTTGCTTGTGGTCTGAGTTGTTTCATTAGTAGTAGTAGTAGTAGAAGTAAATATAGCGATTTGAGGATGGCTTGTCACCTTAACGAGCTTTTATAAACTTCTTCAAAGGTCACAATATTTACAACATAAGCATATAGTTTAGAAGTAGATGCCAATATACGAAATAGTATAGCTTGGCCTTATGATTCACAAAGTGTGGAGGTGATCTTTCTATGGTGGATATGAACATGCAACGTGGCACTGCACAGGTGGTTGTTTGTAGACGAGGGAAATCAAAGGGGTGTGAAGCAGTATAAACATGGCCCATGTCTCAATTCCAATACTAAAGACTTGAGTACTCGGACCCTTTTCTTCGAATATGAAATTGAAGTCTGTTCAGAAAGCGAAAAAAATAAAAGTTCGACTCACGACAGCAACTTCAAACATAATGCTACAAATTAGGCTTCTAGTGTACCTAAATTAATCACACAAAAAAGGTTAAGAAAAACTAGCCAAGCATCCTCCAACCCATGAATATGAGCTTCTGAGATGACTCTGCTGCTGCCCCAGTCGAGGGAATCCACTTTTTCTTTCCTGCATACTTCAAAGAAGCAAAATTAGCAAGAACTGTTTTCTGATGAAGTTAACCTACCAGCGGTACTAATTTTGCATTCTGCGCCCTCATCCTGGGCAGGCAATTTTAGTTCTACAAAACACTGAGTCCATAATGCATGTAATATTGCAGATAAACAAACAAATTACAAACACGAGTTGGCACCAAGAAAAAGGGGAGCTTGGTAAACAACCTCTAAAAAATTTAGAATATACAAAACTATGAGTTCGATAATTCAATGTGGCTTCAACACACTGCACCCAGATCAACCTAGACGTCGAAAAAAGCTTCATTCCAATCAATTCACCTTTCGTGTTTTTGTAGTACACGAACTCGGAAAGAATCACTCAAGTCTAGTTGCTTTGTCCCCTGGAGAACATGTATACTTTCTGAAAAACAATAAAACACCAGGTCAGACACTCTAACATATGCAATCTCAGGTGAATCTATCGTTCTTGGCACTATTGATCAATATGCAGTATAAAATAATCAAAGATAGGAACAGACATCGAACTGTCAATAAACTTTATGCATTGAAGTCAATTAAAATATGTTATCCGCATCACGATCCCAATTATTGGGAACTGATCAACAATGGTGACAGGGTTTTGACTTTGGTGAAGCAAATAATACATAGACACCCATATGAATAAGAAGAAAAACTAGATGAGAAATCAAGAACCAGGGATAAAAGTTGAACAGGAAATGCTATTCATCTGCTAAAAAGCCTACTTATAATGATCAGATAAAGAGATATTTTATACAATTAAATCTAAGAACTCCAAATAACAATTAATTTAACTCTACAACCGTATTCAAATAATTTATAAGATTCAAAAATATCAAGTTAATTTTTTTTTAAAATTACGAAAGACTCCCCAAACAAAGAAGGGAACATGGATCTTATTAATATTTTGACTGCAATAATTGATATTGTCTTCAATATTCAGGACCTGTTAGGGGGTAGGATAAGGCTAAAAAAACAGAGAACAATGTCTGTTAAAGACAGTAAGTCCATGCCTACATGCAGCAAGCAAACATCTTCCTCATGTTCAATGTTTAACATACGGAGGATGTTCTACAATCATGTTACAACCTGTTTCAACAACTTCCAGGGGAGAAAGAGAATATACTAAGAAAAGATTGCAGGGACAGTTTCTCT
>JAVDBV010086115.1:0-33592 GCA_032619315.1 Piper longum | reverse complement strand
GGGTTTTGGGTGAAAGAGGGAGGAAGGGTCGGGGTATGAAAAACGAACTGGTGGCATTTTCGTAAATAAAACTTGACTCGACTCCGTCTCGAGTCAAAATAATTATTTACTCGTAATAAAATCTAAAAAAATCTAGAAAAATCGGGAAAATTCCCATAAAATAAAATAAACACATAAAAATCATAATGACATGCTCTATAACTATCAACCCACCCAAGCTGCCCGTAACGCGTCCTAAGGCGGTAAACGGCCTAAAACTAATTCTACGATCAAACTACATAAAAAAAACTGGACTGCATACTCTCATATATTCTGATAACTCATTTTTTTCTGCTGTATTCATGACGTTATCATCACATACTTGGGTACACATGACCCCTCGTAGCTCATACACGCGACTGGCGTCGGCTCAGTACACGTGTTCTGAAACATACTCGACTTGAAAATAACGGTCGAACCGACCGGTTCTAAATATAAAACCCTGACTCGAATCGTGGGTTTTACAAAATAACTAGGAGCCGTCAACCTCACGCAACAACATCCACTTTCTATCTCATCTCATTCATTGGCCAATTTAAATTATTTTTTACACAGGAAAATTAGTTTATGTTCTTTTAGCCCTCTATATCCTCCGTATCACTCCTGGCCCAGAGTAGAGAGGTCGAGTACTCTTAGGCATGTGTCGTCTTCAGTACCCTTTAAAACTACAAGTCTAGACATGCACTGCATAGCAATACTCATAAACCTTTACATTTCTCCGGGTTTGAAGAAGTCAAAGGTGGAGTTATCAGGATCCCTCGGGACTAGAATAGGCGCTCACCAATTTCAGAGTCCGCTTTGATGACACACGCCCTATCTCAAGACACAGTCGTTGATTTTCCCTCGTCTCACATCTCACTAAAAATGCAGAAAACTACATGTATGTAGGCTTGGCTAAGGATTGCAATGTGATAGCCCGAAGGCATTATAATCTAGATCTGAGTTTTCGAAAACAAACTCGAGGGATATCATTGTCAAGGATTATTAATTTGAAAATCTCATACGACTAGATGGCCAATGCGGAGTGGGATATGATAAATCCACCATTTGACATGTCTACTTACTTGATAAAACAAAACATGACAGAGTATAGAAGTCAAACTAGAAGCGAGTCCTAAATGGACCTAGTAGAAGTTCCAATCGTGTCCACGCACCTATGCGGTGAGCTCCTACTCTGTACCTACACATCAAACTAAAAGTTAACGCCTGCTTATGATGCATTAACACATCGTATAACGCACACCCATCAAGACACACTTACATCAATCATACATCAATCCATATAAGATTTCTTATTCTACGTTGAATTAAATTACGATACTTGCTTAATTTACTTAATAAGTTCCTTAGCATTTATTTTAATACAATTCAATCAAATAATTCATATTTTTATTACAATAAAATAGTTAACACATCAATCCATCAATCCTAGCATGTTGTGCTAATAATTATCACCTTTAAAAAATTCAATCGGAGTTACTTATACGTCATGTCGTCGACAATCGGTGATGGCTATGGTTTTGACTTGCGGCTTGAGACTCAAATTCGGCACCCGGCGGCATCCGAAGGTCAATCGGATTCAACTAGATGAATTTGGCAGAAGACCAGGTGAATTTCAGTGAATCCAATTTTTGGGCATTTTTCGGTAGTTTCTGGCAATTTTTCGGTGGCTTTCCGGTGACTTTTTTGACGAGGCAATCGGTGCTATGGGTCAGCACCAGCGAGCTCGACCCAATGATGGTGGTGGTGAGGATGGCAACGGTGGCGATCAGCTAGTCCGATCAGCCCTTGTCCGGCTTCGATGGCAACGCTAGGTATGGGGGAAAGGTCGTCTAGGTCGAGGGGAAGGGCAGCAGAGCGGCACAGATGGTGGCGAATCAACATCCCGAGCATGGCACGATCGCACTACATGAAGGCGTTGTGGTGGTCGAGTGGCAGTTGAGGATCCTTGGGGTAGTACGACGATGACATGGCTGTAGTCGGAGCTGTCATCGGCGGAGGTGCGGCGACTGGAGGTGGTGTCAACGTAAATAAAACTTGAATCGACTCCAACTCGAGTAAAAAATAATAACTAACTCGTAATAAATCCTAAAAGAACTTCATAAAAATGGGGGGAAATCCCATAAAATATAATACACACTATAACATCAAAATGACATGTTCTATAGCTAATAACCTAACCAAACTATTCTATAATGTGTCCTAATTCTTTATTCGGCTAAAAAATAATTCTACAAACAAATACAGAAAAAAATAACTGCATACTATCATATACTCTGATAACTCATTTCTCATCATCTTCTGATGTTATCATTATATACGCATGTACACCTGATCTTCATCGCTCATAACTCATGGTTGGCCTCGATTCAGCTCGTGGTTCATGAAACTAACTCGACTCTAACTAGCGGTTGAATCGTCTGGTTCGCTAATGTAAAATTCTGACTTGAGTCATAGGTTTTACAGTTTCACCATCTCCTCCCACATGGATATAGAATTGGAAGACCGATTATTAAATTAATGCAAGGCAATGCCTATGAGAGAAGATGGAAACTGTTGTAGATTCAATTTATCGTTAGAAGCAATAGTACTGCATTCAAGTTCGAAGGTGGTGATGTGATCCAAAAAATTACCATCTCTATCAAATTTTGTAAAAGTTGATTTCTTATACTTTGCGGGAAGTACTTCATCATAAACACTTTCAACCAATGGGTAGAGACACATCATAATTTCCAGTATTTTGAGATCTTTCTTGGTAGCCACTTAAGCTTGTAGAGCTTCAAGTGCTTGCTTGAGCTTGTATTGCCATGATAGTTTTTAATTCTTCATATTTTGTGTCATCTACAACTGGTTGTACAAATTTGGAGGGTTCATAAAAGCACAAAGGCATAGTAGTTTGCACATAAAAAATAGGGGATGACGTGACCTGAGGCATTGGAGGTGCCAAAGGTTGTGTCAGTGAGCTTATTGGAGTTGAAGCATGCATTGTAGGCATGCCATAGGGGATACACCATATGGTGGATATTCATGACTATTCATGGGCCATATGCTAGAGTAAGGCATTAGATACGACTATTGAGGCATAACAAGATGAACATAGGAGGAACTCTCAAGACACATAGGAAATGGGCAGGAAGTCCAAGGAGGCCTAATAAAATATTGATTGGAAAAAATCCCATGAGGCGGAGCTTGATAGCTTGTCATGGGAGATGAGTTTACACCATACTAATTTGGCAAAGTTGAAGCATAAACATCTCTCATATGTGTTGCTTGAGTTAAAGTATGCAGAACAAGTGCAATGAGAGTGCCAATGTTAGTGTTGTTTACTGGTTGAGTGGATGGAGCAACTGTCAAGTTTGTAACTTAAGGTGCAATTTGGTGTGTGGAGGTTGGGAAAGAAGACGTTTGTTCGGTCTTCTGTTCATCCCTATGTTCAAGATGCCCCATTGCATCTCCAATTAACCGTCGTGGTGTTTGGAGAACATTGAGTGCTTGGTGGCTCAAATCAAGAGTATGTCTCGTAGTTGCCTCAAGTTGATTGATGTGATCACAATTATGAAGAAGCAGAGTATCAACTTGCTCATCAGACACTTGTTGAGATATTGGAACTTCAATCAAAATGGTAGGATCAAGCCAAGACATTGAGTAGGTGGAGGAAAAAGCTGTCTTGTTGTGAAGTACCTTTAGAGAGATTAGCCCCCCTAGCAGATATGGATCTAGAAATTGGACCTATGGCTAAAAATATTAATAATTTTAGTAACACTACAACTGTTTAGTGGTTCCCGAGTGGAGTCTCCAGATGTTTATGCAAAATTGTGGCACACATTTGGCCTTTTGCACAAACTCGAAAAATAAAAATGGCGGTTGCCGCCTTGCTTGTTGAAGGCTTATGCGATGCAAATACTAGAATCCAGGGTTATACCAAGGTGCACTTGTTACTAAAAAATATCGCAATTAAATTAACTACTAAGTACGAAATTTACACAAAAATGGCGCAAGTTCAACTTTTCATTTATAATTTCTTTAAGGTACAGAAGTTTACAAAGAAACTCTCAATTACAAAAAAAAAAAAAAAAATCCTTCACTCCATTGCAATATAAAGTTTTGGACTTCAAATTTACCACTTGACAATAAATGCAATTTAGCAAGTGTAGTTACTTAAAGGAGTGTTTGTCACTTGTAATACACACAGTGTGTACCAACTCGGTCTAAATACTCTCTTTAATAAATACAAACTTGACCAATAAGCATAAAAATGTTGTTTAATCAACTTGGGCTAGTTGAGTTAAAATTAAAATGACTAACCATCCAATAAGGCAAAATAAGTTTGTAACTCAACTAAGCCAACTGAATTGAGTCAGTCAAGCATACGGACTCAACCAAACTAGCAAGTGAGTTGAAGTGAGCCAAGGGAGTTTATGGACTTAACTAGACTAGGCTAGTAAATAGCCTGGACTGAGTTGGGCGAGCACATGGACTCAACTACACTAGCAAAGGGGCTAAACCGAGTCAGGCAAGTGCATGAACTCAAGCAGACTAGGTTAGCCTCTTAGCTGAACTAGCATAAAAAAAATACACCGATAATTTAGTGGATAGACTTTATTTGAGTTTTCTTCCAAAGTCTAACAATTTCTTGCTTAACCTTGTAGAGAGCCTCTGATCTATTAGTGAAAAATGAGAATAAGAGACTTTATTTATAAAGAATATGGGGTGTAGCTAATTATTAGAAATGCCTAAGAATATTCTTTTATATTTGACATCTCTACGTGCAAATCCTATTTTTGGAAGATTTTTTATTATATTTGAGATTTTATTTTAATTTTATCTAAATTTTATTAAAAAAATCTCAAATAAATCAAGTTGGTTATGTCCAATGACAAACCTATAAATAATTGGATTTATCCAAGATTGCTCCAACTTTCACTACATTTCCAACATTTCTCATTCAAGACTTTATTCTTTCAAGTTTGACCAATACAGATTATTTCTTTAAAGCTTCACAATTTTCAAAATAATTATCATAGGTCGTTCCTTCGTAAATTATAAATCAAATATTTATTCAATTTAATTAATTATATTTTGTTTTGACACTTTTTATGTTGAATAGTGATTGTGTGTGTAAATATATATACACATAATATTTTAAGAATAATTGTCTATTTAAAATTTTTATATCATTATTTGAATTTAAATAATTTAATTTCTGGGTCTTACAAATAGGGATGCCTATTGGGTCAGGTACTCATAAAATTTGACCTGACAAAATAGCCGGGATTTGGATAATTAATAATAGGGTTTGGTTTGGGAGAAACAAATACACAATTATAAATAGTTTAGTGTGGTAATAAAATAATGGGTACCCGATATCCAATGCCCGACTCTTATATAATAATTTTAGTTATTAACATTAATACCTCCTTAACTTTTTAAACTAATATTTATTAATAAAATTATCAAATATCTCATTTATATTTTTAAAATATTTTTTCACTTAACATTACATTTTAAAACGTGTATAATTATTACATAGTTTAAATTTTTTTCCCATTCATGTAGTTTGAATAGTTAAAGGGTTACCCGTTTAATAAATGATACGGTTTGGTTTTGTCTTAATCAGGGTTTGGGTATTAAAATTAAAAAGTTAAATAATAAATATTTGGATTTAGTTTATAAGTTTAGCTCAAAGGGTGGGTTTTGTTCGGACAATATCCGACCAAACCAGGCCCGCAACCTCTCTTCTCCCCAACTTCTCTTCACTTCTTCTCTTTAAAACTCTCAGCAAATCTCATTTTTTTTGATACGCTTGTGATCATGGCTCCTCCAAAGCAATCCCCTCATGTCGACGACCAGGTACTCTTCACTTCTTCTTTTTATTTTTATTTAATTTTTATTTTTTGGCTTATGCTCCCTTTTTCTTCTCCCATCATATTTAGTTTGATTCATCTTTATTGCATATATTGAGTTAAGCAATTTCATTGAGTATAATTTTTTGGTGAGTCTGTTGGTTGTCAGGTTCTAGTAGAAGAGAAGTCATTTGCGCGCATACTTACATTGAATCGGCCCCGGCAGTTGAATGCTCTGTCTTATGGAATGGTATCATTGTTTTTTGTTTGTGTATGGTGCAATTTTGCTGTTTTTTTTTTTTTTTTTTTTTGAATTGTATCTGATTGATGATGAGTTGCCCATTAATTATCAAGTCCTCTGCAGGTAACTAAACTTTTGAAGCTTTTTCTTGCTTATGAAGAGGATCCTAGTGTTAAATTGGTGATTGTTAAGGTCAAGCTTTTTCTTCTCTTTTTTTTTTTTTGGTAGTGATTCGAAGAATTTTTATGTGTCTCTTGCATTTTTAGTGAGTTATTTTTGTACAAATTGCAGGGTATGGGAAGAGCATTTTGTGCGGGGGGTGATGTTGCATCCGTAACCCAACTGATTGGTGCAGGTAGTTGCCCATCTACTATACTTACCGAAATGTATGAGCTTGTTTGGTTTCTGGCTGAATTATCAGCTATATGCTGTTGAAAGTTGATTGTCGATCTTCCCAGAGTAGTTTCTGGTATTTGAAATCTTTCTTTCTTATGCATTCATAATTCAGGTCATTGGAGCTTTGGCGCAAAATATTTTGGAAAAGAATTCACCTTGAACTATGTGATGGCTACTTGTAAGAAGCCTCAGGTCAATAGTTGTGTTATGTAATATTTGATATGATCAGTTACTTATACATACAGACTTTGCTCCTTACCTTTCCTTTTCTTTTTGGTATTTAATGTGGCATCCTTTCAGGTTTCATTTCTCAATGGCATTGTCATGGGAGGTGGGGCTGGGGTGTCCATTCATGGACGTTTCCGCATTTCAACCGAGAAATCGGTATTGTGCTATCTAAAGCCATAATAGTTATGGTTTATCCATATTTATTTTCAGATATACATGTGTTGACTAGCATATAAGTGGAGTTGAATTGGTCTACTTTTGATTGTACTGACAAAAATGTCTAATTGAGTACTAGAGGGTGACATCCTAATGTTAAACTTCATTTGTTGTGCATGAAATGGTGAAGAATCAAGCTATAATATCCATAACATTTTTCGATTAGGTATTGAGTTTTAGTTTATACGTGTACTTTTAAAAATTGTCAATTTGTCCAATGAATTGATGATTCATTCAAACACTAACTATACCATTCTGATATGCTCTCAGGTTTTTGCGATGCCAGAAACAGCTCTTGGATTATTTCCCGACATAGGGGCATCTTATTTCCTATCAAGGCTTCCCGGTTTCCTTGGTAGTGTTTTGTTCTTAACTTTTGTGCTGAAAATTAACTTCCTATGCATGATCTTATTTTTGGGACTTATCTTTACACATCTACAGGTGAGTATTGTGGTCTCACTGGTGCAAGATTAGATGGTGCAGAGATGCTTGCTTGTGGTCTTGCAACTCACTATGTACCATCCGAGGTATGATATCTTTATAGTTACATTCTCTTTTTTATCAGTTGTGCTAATCTCATAGGACTTTGCCCAGTTTTCAATAGATTTGTACATTCGTTTCTCAGTTAATTGTCAAAAGTCTTGACAAGAACAACAATCTGGGGCTTGCAAAATCTTTCAGGCTTCTGTTTAAATTATAAAATATTGTTCAATTATTATTTGTCAATGTCCTTATTAAGTTAATGGATAACAGAAAGTTCCCCTAATAGAAGAAGCACTAGCAAAGGTCAAATCAGATGATCCATACCTCATCTCTACCATCATTGATGAATTCACAGAGAAGACACCTTTAAAGGAACAAAGTGCTTTTCACAGGTAATTTTTACTTGATTTAGACTCCTTAAGGGAAAGTTTGTGGTAACTTAGATAGCCTTTTTTATTGTTTCTTCTTTTTATCATTGATCAAGTAATGAGGTAGGTAGCATAATCGATCTCGAAAACTGTTGTGCTTGTGTTGTTTATACTTGAAAATTATGTGGGATAATTTTTCTGGTTTGTTCTAAAAGTGACGGAGTAGAGGGAATCTAATTGAGATAGAAACTTATGCTAGACCATTCTATCATTCATGCTTCTGGTCATGCTTGTTTTGAGTTTTATTAAAACTGTTTGTTGCTTTGTAATGTGATGCCTTGTAAATATTAAGTTTGTTTCATTTATGCCTTTTTTACATTGTAGGATCAGTACTATTAATCATTGTTTCTCAAGGAGAACAGTTGAAGAAATTATATCTTATCTGGTAAGTTCTCCTTGGTATATTTCTGCCAGTAATTTTTCCACTTCCAAAATATTGTACTGTTTGGATTAAATACTCTTTTTGAACTTCTTGTCTTTGTCCTATACAGGAGTTGTACTTTTGGTGTGAATGTTTCCTTTATTGGCTTGTGTCATTCTTCTTGAAAATTAGCTATAATTGTAGGAAGAAGAGGCTACTAAAGCACCAGATGCTTGGATCAGGGCAACAATTGAGTCATTGAAGAAAGCGTCACCCACAAGTCTTAAAATCTCTCTTAAGTCGGTATGTATCTGATCGACATTTAATGAAGATGTTCTGCTTTTATTTGTCTGTGCTATGTGTAACTGTGCATAATTCAAATTTTTCTACATTATTTTTTGCCATCTAGGCATCTTCTCTCATGGTTTTTGACCAGATGTTTTTTTCATCATGTGCAATTATGAGTTCTCTATTATGGGGGCCTTTCAATTTACGGCTATGTAGTTCAGACTTTAGACTATATAGCTTAATGCCTCGTGCTGATCTTTTGGGCCATAGGCTAGGATGCTGATAAAAAATGCTGGACTAGTAGCCTTGCTTTCTGTTCTTTTTTTCATAAGAACCTCGAAACAATAAATTGCTTACTGTATTCTAAAGTTCATGAAAAATATCTTGTGCCATCAGAGTCCAGATAATACTTCTTATCGTGGATGTCTATACATGCTTCTTATTCTCGTGTTGACACATGCTTCTTTCTCTTTTGTTTGCACTACTTTTGAAAAGTTGAATTGCAACTCGTGATGTTACTTCTGTCTATGTTGTCTAATGGTCATGGACCGATGTTAAATATGTTGTGGCATTAGAAAAGACAGGAAAGTCTTGATGCAGTAAGAATTATGGATGTAAAGATGTGCCTCTTAATCTTTTGTTCATATCAATCTAGAAAGATGAATTTCAACTTGTTATGTACTTTTGTATCAATATTTTGCTAATATTCATGTTAAATATCTTCTGCAATCAGATAAGACAGGGAAGGTTAGAAAGCATTGACCAGTGCCTTATACGAGAATACCGGATGGTGTCTCACATAATGCAAGGAGATGTCAGCAGAGATTTCTTTGAGGTTGCTGGAATGTACCATTTTAATTACTAATGATATTCTTCTTTATTCTGAGCTCTGATTCAATCTTTCTTACTGCAGGGTTGTAGAGCTATATTGGTGGACAAGGATAAAAACCCTAAGGTAGGTCAGGGCCAGTTCTTTTCCAAATTAGCGGATAATGATAAAATCTCTAAATTAGCTCGTTTCTACAGTGGAAGCCAGCTAAGCTTGAAATGATCAATGATGAAATGGTGGATACGTTCTTCTCAAAAGTTGACGATGAAGAATGGGAAGATCTGAAGCTTCCTCTTATCCGTAATAGGGTTACGGTGAATTTTACACCCAGGCTCTGAGTCTGCCTGTGATACCGACAAACGTTGGCAAGCGCTTTTTCCTTTCATATCATTATTGTAGGAAAAATTGTTTTGCAATTGTAATACAATTTTTTGCTATTAATACTTATTTATGTTTCTTTGTGTGTGCTCAGGAAGCCTTGTGGCGATGCCAAGAAATTATCAAGTATGAAAAAACAATTTCTTAGGACAAGAATCTGTTATAGATCAGGTGAATCTTTCTGTCCATTGAGTGAGTGCAGCTAAGAATAATTATTGAAAATCCTTGCGCTAAGCATGCTCTTGAACACCGTGCATAGTGTATATCAGAAGAAAATCACAGTTGTACCACCAATAATCCCCACAAATCCCTCTCTTCAAATCATGGATTTGCTATGACTTGATCAATGATGGGTCCATCAAATGCCATGTCCATAGACTTCATTGCAAAGTATTAGTCTGGACAGTCTACACTGAATGGCTCTTTAAACGTACTTGATCTTGTGTGGATATCTTCTCAACAAACCCAGGTTCATTTCATTGGTATATTTGAATGACCAACCAACTTTTAAAAACATGCTATTTGAGACTCTATTCAAATATCCGGACAGCAAAGATTAAGAAGAAAACCTGGAAAACCTCCAATCCCATGGAATGGTAGGTTTGTGATCACTGGCATTAAATTTCTTTGTTAGCGTTGATATAAGATGTGTGAAGGCAGAAAAATTGCACAATTGCAATTTTATATTGATTGATTAGTTGAAATATAGATGGGTAAGAGTCCAGAGCATGGGCAAAGGTAAATTATTTGTTAGTACAAGCTAATTATATCATCATTTTTTTAATGTTTGAAGATATTGTTACATCAATCGGTAATTTCAAGAAAATATCAAATCAAAATCTTTTTATTCAGAGAATATGGTAATAACAACTTCATGCATGTTTTCTTCATATGATTTTCGTGAGAGATCGACACTGCTCGTTATGGTTGTATCAAATTTGATGTCTGAGACAGTCCAACCCACACATTCACTAACCCACCCTACCAACGTGTACACTCTGTTACAGTTTTGGTCGTTATTCGGTTACTACCTGTCATTCAGCCTACTACAAAAATGCTACAGTACTTGGGTAAAGAGTCGCGATTCTACAAAGTATATGGGTCATTTGTCACACAAAGCCCGTGGCAAATTGCCCGTTTTCTACTGGTGAAAATATGCATATATGAACCGTGGTAAATTTAATATTTACAAGGCACCACATTCCAAAGCCGCAAACAATTTAAATAAAACTCTAAACAAACATGAACACAAGTAGCTTTTATTTATATAAACAAGATTTCTACAAGTAGCGGGCACTACATGGTTCAAATCTAAAAATACAATGTAGCTGCACTTTTATATAAAATTTTCACACGCAGTTCCTAAATATCTTTTCCCCTGATGCCGCCATTAATATTAATCAAGTAACCCCAACTGTATCAGAATCAAGCAAAGCCATATGAACAGCCCCGAAATGGAACACTTGCTTACATCTTTCAAGAGAATGGAGGTAGGACCAGGCTATCATGTATGATGTATAAAAACATATTATGCATTTTCCAATCACTTTGCACACACATAGCTTCTATCAGTTAAACAACCATCAAAGGAATTTCATGGAGATCAGTTACACGAAATAATTAACTTGGCCGCAAAGCATGGTAAAATGCAGGTCAAATAATAGGTATTGCTTAGCTGCATCATTCTGGAATTGCTAGCAGATGAGCATATGGTTTATGAAAGAGCCTCTCCATCCTCAGGACTGCCATATATAACCTCCACATAATGGTTCACCATTTTCATTGTGAGACCAGGAAATCTGTGAGTACCACTAGGTTGCATATCAATCCTAATGAAAGGCCACTTCATTAACTGGGCTGCTTCGCATTCCTCAAATCCATCACCAATCACACAAAATTGAACACAGGGTCCATCGAATCGTTCTTTTATCCATGAAAAGCACTGGAACTTTCCCACTTCCCACGAGCTGTACACTGTATACAAGTTGTTTTAGATACCATACTTCAACAAGAAAAAAATTAGCTCGCATTATGATGATTAAAGGCAGGAAGTGTGGTATGCATAAGGTAAAGAGGCAATACCATTTTCTTTCAAAAAAAATTCATCAAGCCGAAACAGCAAACACTTGACTATACTGGGAATTAAAGATCCAGAGGTAACCAAAACATTAATATTTTGGTTTACACTATGAGATGAATCTGCTGAGCACTCAGCTGGATTTGAAATGGATGCCAACTCTTTCTTCTGTCTGCTTGACTCCTCAAGGAACGCCCTAGCTGCAGCACATAAAACTCAGAAATAAACTAGAAACTTTTCCACTGAAAAGTAAATCTTCCAATGATTCTTTATCCCGCATGTATATTTTTGTTCTGTTACATATTTGATAAGTTCACTTCATAAAATCAATTAGTTAAGTTCATCACTTTTATACTTAGATATTCAGAAAATGTATTCATTTAATGAATAAAATGCGCTGCAACATGGCATAGGATTAAGTAGCAAACATCAATGTTGGAAAAATACAAATAAAACATAGAAAGATGTTGCAGTAATAAAAGCACCTGATGAGTACCATCCATCGGTGTATGCATCGGTAATATTATACAAATCATTCCAGATCTCCACCATCTCCTTGTCAAGAATGCTATGTAAACCCTGAAGGGAAGAAAGTAAGTCAATAGATAACTGTAGCATGGACAAGGCAAATGTAGGCACTTGTACACCAATTAACAGTCTCATAGTGCTGATGCATTTATTAAATGTAAGCATTATAACATTTTGATGTACCTTGGCATATTTCTCTGATATGATACGGTGCCTGTACGCTAATTTCCTCTTGTTTGAATCATCAACGGGTGGTCCAAATACATCAGAATTAAAATCATAATTTGAGAGGTCGCGCCCATCATCATATGCTTGCAGAGCTTGTAAAAATGGCTCGTTGTAATTTTCTACCTGCATATTCAAAACTTTAGTCAAGACAAATAACAGTGAAGCTAATAAAAATGGCAAGAACAGAGGAAAATATGCCAGCAAAGGCAAGATTGCACAACTCACTTGCTCATAAAAGAAAAAAGCATCACAGACGTCCAAAATATGCTTCTCCCAGGCCTTACCAATCTCTTTTCCTTTATCAATATTTTTTGATCCATTGAAAGTAGCAGCATAGCCCCCATTCAGGAGTGACTTCAGCAATATAAGGGTCTCATCCATGTCCCATACGATAATGTTGGTCCGCCCGGTGCCATCTGCAGAATCTTCAACACTAATTGTCCCCTCTTTACCGGCAGAACCAGCAGTTAAATCCATAGAGCTGCACAATTCAACATAAGCTTCTCAACTGTCAGATGCAAAAATAAAGCATAGGCATAAACTACAGTACTACCCCACCTTAAAATAGCATCGTGGCACTAAGCCGAGCTTACTTGAAGATAAACTATTTGCCTGATTTGGGCAGAACATTCAATCAAGAAATGTCCAAACTATTATTGTATCTGATTTCTCTTGTTGTGGGAATTAGGTATGAAGGTTAAATATGCATGTCATGCAACTTATTTCTTAACTATATTATTTCATTCCAATATAATGTCTTATCATAATCTAATCTAGCACTCAAACACTGTCCTTCAATTTATAACTTTTAGATATCACCAAACAAACAAATGACCTACACTTCACATGATTCATGCATTTTTACATACTCCAGGAATCTACAGAGGGCAAGCAGGCCCAATCTCCCGGCTTAAACACAAGTTACTTTGCCTGATTTATACTGAACATTTTAAAAAAAATGTGCAAACTTATTTTTATATCTGATTTCTCTGGTTGTGGGAATTAGGTCTGAACGCTTAACATGCATGTCATTCAACTTATCTCTAATCATATTACTCCATTGCACACCTCATCAGAATCTAACCTAGCAGTACTCAAACACTGTCCTATGATCTACACTTTTTATTAGATACATACCAAAGAAAGCAATCACCAACACATCAAATCAAATCATGCACCCACTTTTTCTTTTTTTGATAACTATACATTCTAACAACATCATGGCATGCTCAATTATCCCTTAACCTAACTATGTTAGGCTCCTCGACCATTGTTGTAGCTCACCATATGTATTCCATGCCCCCTATCCATCCATACCTAGCTACTGACTATAAGTAGGCCAATACTTGCACCTTATCGTTTGCAACTTCGAGGAGATAAGTCGGAGATATGTGGCCGGTAAGTCGGCGATTTGCCGGCGATATGGGAAGCGGGAGGCAGGGGTGAAGCTTGTTGCCTGCAGTGAAGATCTCGTTGGCCGGGAGCTCGCCGGACGGTCGGTGGATGGAAAGAAGGTAACGCCTCCTTCGTTGCCGAGATTGGGAAGATTGGGTGGTGGTGGTGGAGAGGAGAGGGGATGGGCGGCGGCCGAATATGATCCAATTATTTATTTAATTAAGTTAATGATCCCATTCTGGCCATTAAAATTAATAATTTTAGTCGTTTTGAAAGAATTAATTAAAATAATTAATTAAATTATTAAAATTATCAATTTTATCATTTTAAAATTTTATATTTTTTAATATATTTGTTAGTCCGGAGATGGACTGAATAGAGTGGTGAAGAGAAAAAGAAGATTTAATTTAACTTGGGTTGCTTTAGTGTATTTTTTAATATTTATTAATTACTTTGAAAATATATATATATACATCAATTTTATGTGTAGCTTAAATATAAGTATTGTACTTATAATTTTTTTATATTTTATGATTTATTTATAACAATTATTATTGTGTTTAAGTGTTTATCTTTTTATGATTATTCATAAAAAAATAATAACTTTGAGTTTTTTTATCAAAATATGGAAGATATTTTTTGATATTACCCTGTGGTAATCGAAAACTCAAGCTAAAATACTAAAAAAGGGAAAAAAAATAAAATTGTTTAAAATATTTTTTTCTTATTATAAAAGAACAATTAGCTCATGAGCATCATTATCCTTTTGCAAAAAATAAAAAATTTTAGCCACGAGCCATCAAATTTGTCCAACTTTGCCACACCTAGATCTAGCCAAGGGTCACAACTAAGTTAAATTATACATCATTCACAAACTTTAACAAAAACAAATCCTAAAAAAAAAAACGGCATGATATCTACAATTAGAGAAACTACAAAATAAGAAACCACGGAAGACAATCTAAATTATGAAAAATAATTAAGATAAAAAGTCTCAATGCTAAAAAGATTTCTATCAATCACAAGTCATATAGTTAAAATATTTTCACCGTTAATTCCAAAAATTTAATCTAAAATGAAAATTGTATTATGTTAATTACCTTTTATTAAAAAAAACACAAAAACATTAGATGCTCGAATTTCAATAAAAAGCATCTATGTGCCCAAATATTTGCATTCAATTACCAATTTTTATAATATTTACATACCTTTATTTTGCCTCCAAAAAAAGTATAAAGGACGGTCTTCCTTTATTGTTTTTTCAAAAAGATGTCGACCATCCCAGCTACCAAAAGTATCGAGTAATACCAGCTTAATCTTGATGAGGACAACATAAAACTAAGGACAAATCTAAATCCTAATGACTGATCAATCATAAATATAAAAAAACTCAAATCTATCAAGAAAACTAAAAATATATATTCGTAGGGGTGGGAAGCAAGAAAAAAGATAACCCAACATTCATTCGATTCTATGCAAACAAACAAATTTGAGGTAGAACATCAATAAACAAAAAAAAAAAAGGCCATCATAATCTAAAAAAATAAAGGAAATATGCAAAGTTACGAGATTTTTAAAATAAAGTACGAAAGAAGAGACAAGAGGGTACTAGTAAAGGAGGAGCTTTTGTACATCAGCTCCTGAGAATAGTGTTTCTCCATGTTTGAGTTTATTCACATTATAATTTTGGATGATGGTTTTTGGATGAAACTATTCCTTGATTTGACATATGAAAACGTAATATAAAAAATCTGTGCGGGGTGTTTTTTTTTCCACAATACACCTACAGATAATCCATAAGCCACATTTTTTTTGAAAAATTATCTATTAATAAATAAAGGTTTGGAATATTAATATAAAAATAGAAAATATTTTTATATTGTTAGAAATATATTTTCCTATCCAATCCTCTTGATATTTTTAAAAAAAATTAATAGTATTTTATCTCATATCTTTTAGTAAAAAATATAAATATAAATTATTTTAATAATTTTGTAAAAAGATGGATTCATATCAGCTGCAGCTAATTTAAAATTATCAACACTTTTTAATAGAAACATTCGTGACGAAACAGTAAGAAAACCCATTGTTAGATAAAATTTATCCAATTTTTTATTAATGAATTTTTTTTATATTTAATTTTTCTTTAATTATATTCGATAGTATTTATTTATGAATAATTATATAAATTTATTTTAAAACCATCTTTCTGAGTGATTTTTGTTAAAATTCTAACTAATAAGTATACTTTATCATGCTTTTTATTTTGAGTTCCTTATTGATAAATCTTCTTTAGCTAAAGTATTAAAAATACTACCATAAAACGCAATGAATCTTACAATGAGAAATTCTAAGCTGATCACTTGCCTTGAAAAGCTCAGAATTGACAGTAACATTTTTTCCCAATTTTAATATTTTTTAATAAAAATGTATTAACATTTTTTGAAAAAATATTTTTTAAAATATAATTACATAATTTGAACTCATGTAAGTGAATGAATGAGCGAGTATGTTCCAGTGTCATACTCTATCAATTATTGCATTATATATATATATATATATATTATTTAATGTATATTAAATATATTTGGTTCAAAAGTTTTTGGCTAAAATGTTTAGACCAATATGTTATAATAATTCAGGATTAGTTTCGTCTTGAAAAGTTCAAGAAAGCTCGATCTGAAATTGTAAGGCAAACGAGCTTGTATTGGAGTTCACGAAGGATGATTGATAAATCGGGTCACATACTCGGAGTTCGATGTTCTTCACTAAATGACGATAAGCTGTGCGGTGCCGTTCCTAGGAGAAATTTTTTCTCGAAATATGTGTATAGTAGCTATGAACTTAAACAAGCTCAAGTACCAACAGCTAGCCAAACAATATTTTGACACGACTCACTCAACGAACCAGGCCATTTATCAATGAATATATCAGAATATATGGGAGCGTTAAACTCAGAAACACAATTTGATCAGCGTTTAGTGAAGAAACAACAGTAAGATTGGTGTTCATTAGACGCTTCATCATCAGAGATGATGAAAGATAAGCCAAATCAGAGAAGGGTTTCAAAATTTAGTTGCAAATTATCATGAAATAAAAAAACAAATAAATAGAGATCCAAAATAGTGCTTAAAGAAATGAAATATCATCTAGACCTTTCACATATCCTGGAAAAATAATACACAGCTCTCTATAGTATGTAGTCTATACATGCTCCCCATTCCTCAATATTCATATTGTTGAAGCACTTTACTTTTTGTAAAAGCTAGTCAAAGATCTCTTTTTCACCTGCTGATGTACATCTCCAAAGAGGTGTGCAGGCTGCACAAGAATTTTTCACCTAAGCCCTACATCAAGTCTAACTGCTGCTGAAGAAACAACTTTTCTACTGCAATAACAGGTTGAGAGTTGTGGAAAGAACTCCAGCATTCATACAGTATTGTCTAGTGACAGTAAAGGATACAGTTTTGTCCACAGTTCCAGTAAAATAGATATATTGAAAATCAGCAACTATTTACCTTCTTCTGAGTTGTGATCCCAAACAGGAAAAAGACGGTAATACAAAACTTTATATGGAAGCCTCCCCTTAAGGCCCCCCAAAAAATTCCCCCCTCCAAAGTTAGAAGTACCCAGTTCTTACATATCGCCGGACGGTGTTATCGTTGTTTGTCACCAATTAATGTGTGTGCGAGACCCCCAGCTCCAGTTCCAGCTCAACAAGTTGTTAGCTGGAGATATATTCACCCATCAGAGAATTGATGCCCATGATAAATTTAATGAAAGAATCATTGCCAAAGCACGAAACATCTACTAAAGATATTGCTAGACTGCAACTTCCTCGTCTGCATGCAGTAGGCCAGTCACATTTGCATCGAAAGAACTAAAGCGCTTCTGCAATGTGCTCATAAGTACTTTCCTGACGACTTCCAAATTCTTCCCTCTAATGATATAACCATTACAGTAACATCATCATGGTACTTTCTTCGATCACCCTGAGGTATGTCTAACAATTGACGGAAATCCATGCCTGGAATCAACGAAGAAACAAATCACCTCACAGATCGAAATAAGTTTGATTTTTGTTCAAATATTTAAAACGTTTCACATGATGTGGAAAAGCATGATATCACATGCGACTACATCTTTAATTTCTGAATCAAAAGAACCAATCGAAACTATACTAGTGTTAAAAAATGAACAGCATGCTTCACATTCTCCAATGAATTTTACAACTTAAAGATACCCAAATTTTCTTCACACTTCATATTTCTAAGCATAAGATTGAATACCAATACCACTAATAGTCGCATACACATACAACATTCTCAAATAAGACCCAGCCACATCAGAAGAGTCGCAAACTTCAAACAGATAATGTATCTTGGTCCATTGTCTTTCAAAGTCTCCTTCCTATAAAGGTTTTGAATCTTTTGATACGGATACAAAACTTAATTCTTTCATTCACATTATCAAGCCTGCATTACACCGTTTCCTTATCATTTTTGCGTTTAGACATGGTAGCCATGCAGGATTTGAAGATAGGCAATAGGCCCCCTAACATTTAAGAGATTTTTTTGAAAGATAAATGTGCAAAGATACACTATCCATCAGCGTTAGAAAGATTTACCTGCTTTCTTTGCAGCACGAAGAAGAAGCTCTTCAATCAGATGCTGCGCAGGGTCTCCATCAGGAAACCTCTCCATAAAACTTTCAACATAAGACACCACCTCCTGGTTCGTCAAGTATTGATAAAGTCCATCGGAGGAAAGGATCAGAAACTGGTCATTTGGACAAAGCTTATGGTGGCATAGAGCAGGAGTACATGATATATATGGCGCTGTTCCGATATATTCGTTCCGAAACATTTCAAGTAGAACATCGTTCCATTTTGGCTGCATGACAATGTAAGCAAAACAAATTTGATCCAACAAATTTGCACATTCACACTCAACACACCAATTTCAGAATCAACGAGTAACATTTCATGCAAACCTGTTTTAGAAAGCCGGCACCAAAGGCTCTTGTCACCTTAAGACGACCTTTCACTCTGTCATTCATAATGCATTGACTATCATCTGGATGCTCTTGCCTAATTCTCAACACTTCCTGCGAAAAAAAACACCAACAATTCATCAACCATATAAAAACACAACCAGATCACACCAGAACATCAACAAATAAACAATTGAAACCTCACCTCTTCAATGCTGGTGCTATGATCGGTGGACAACTGCAAAGCAGCCAACCTCACTGTTTGATCCATCGTCTCAACAATGTCCTCCACATCCACACCAGGACCAACCTCGTGGGGATGGTACTGAGCTACAATCGCTCTGCTATCACCCACATTCATCACATAGACATCCTCGTCCCTCATCAACACCACCAGCAAGCAAGAGCCCATCAAGGCCAGCTCCGGATTGCGATCGATGAACTTGTCGGTCATCTCCAAGTACGCAGCCTCGGAAGCTTGGAGCCCCCTCGCCATGGCGTCGAGAACAGCGTCGTGGTCGATCGGCCCGGCCTTGTACCGCCGGAAGCTCTGCCCCAACCTCTCCTTGGGCCCATCGGGCGGGCACCTGAGGGTGGTGGGGAAGGAGAAAGTCCGACGCTTGGGTGGGATGTGGATGCAGTTGATGGAGAATGCGAACCGTTTCGAGCCGGATAGGTCCACGCCTTCGTCTTCCTCGTCGGCCTCGGCAAGCAGCTCCCACAAGGTCTTTCCCCGCCGGGGCACGGATTGATCCGATCGGAAAGTAGCCGCCTTTCCCACAGGAACCTCGCCATTGCCGCCGTCGTCGTCTTTGCCGTCGTCCCAGAGCAGGCCTTGGAGCTCCTTGAAGACGGAGCGGTGGAGGTTGCCCATGAGGAACTCCGGCGCGTCGGGGCCATTGAAGCCGTCGTAGATGCCGACGAACAGCCACCGGTGGTCCTCCGATACCACGACGTGAACCCTGTCCTCCCCGGCCTTACCATGCGCCCACTGCACCCTCTCCGGCGCTGGAGCAGGGGGCGGCGCCGCCGCCGGGTCCTTCCTGCCGCCGGCGAAGGTGCGGACGGGAACAACCGAGAGGCTGCGGGAGAGGGACCTCCGGTGGCCGCGGCGGCGTCGCTTGCCGCCGCCGGGGGCAGCTGCGGAGAGGGGGGCGGAGAAGGGGACGTCGGAGGGGTCGAGGGGGCCGGAGAGAGCGCCGCGCTCGATGGGGCCGGACATGAAGAGGCCCGCGGCGAGGTCCCCCGACGCCGGCGCCGGCAAAAGCGGAACCACCCCAAAGTGGGCGGTGCTCTCGAAGGGCTTGAAGTCGCCGCCGCCGTCGTCCGGCGGGAAGACGGCGGGCGGGGTGGCCGAGTTGGCCGAGACGGCGGCCCCGGAGATGGAGCGAAACCGCGACGACCGCGACGGGGAGCCGCCGGCGGCGGCGCTGCCAACGCCGGCGCCGATATAGCAGAAGGAGTGGCCGAGGGTGTCGTCGGCGGAGGGAAAGGTGGGATCGTGTTCGGCGGCGGCGCCGAGGCAGGCCGAGAGGCCGCTCCCCATCGTCGTCGTCGCGGTCGACCTCACGGGGTGGCCATTGCTTTGGAGAAATATGTAGACTTTGTGGCGTTGGCTTCCATTTTCATTTGCCGTTTTTTTATTATTATTTGGTTTTGGTTTTGGTTTTGGTTTTGGTTTTTGGGGAGGAAGAGACTGGAGCTGTTTCACTCCCACTCCTATTCCCCCTATTTATGGAATTTAAAGCTGAATGTTTTTAATTCTTTTTATGAAAATATAATGCTGAATCAATAAAAATCAACAAAAAAATTATTATTATTATTTTTGTTAGCAAAGGATTTGTGTTGATTTCTACTATCAAAATTCCAAGTAATTAGTCTCTTCAAAGACATCCAACCAGTTCTTGGGTTTATGTTCTACCAGTTTTCTTCTTCTTCTTCATCTTCTTCTTCTTTTGTTTTTGGTGGTAGCTCTGAGAAGAGGTCTGACTTTAGCCGGGGGACACATATGAGAATTTTTAGATTGATGAAGAGTGGGTAGGTCCTCTTTTAATTTTGTTTTGGTATGATTTTCTCTTTGATTGGTGCAGTGTCACCTACCATTTTGATGAACACTTTATTTTATTTTAATCTGATGAAAATGAGACCCTTTGATGGCTACATCGAACAGCGAATATTCAACGTTAGAGGGTGATCTTATGTACTTAAACTCTCATTATTTTATCAGTCGACAAAATTTGTTTAAACAATTGAAAAACCTTGTGGTAATAATGTACTATGTGAAATTGACATGGTGTGATTAATCCTATTATAATGCTATTTGATTAGGCATTTAAACATGGTCAATGCATGCTGTGACGTATGGTTATGAAAATATGCATGTTTTTGTAAAATGGGTTGGTGTCTAAATCAACAAATAGTTGGGAATTGGGATATATTATATGATTTAAACTTGTTAGGCTAAGTTGCGAATTGTCTTATTGATAGTAGACACCAGTCAACAGCTACAGTATGGATTACTAAAATGTATGGGTAAAATAATGTTTGGTCCCACAATTAGAATGACTTTCTTTATCTTTTTTGAACTTGGCGCGTTGTTGCGTTCATATTTTGGGGGGTGGGAAAATAATACTGGCGTTGAATATGTGTTGTAAGTTCTCATGGGGTAATAGTCAAACATGAGCAAAAGAAAGAAAGAAAAAAGCCACCTTTTATTTTTCAAAATTATTCTCTCTTTAATTTATTGATATCTTTCAAGATTTAATTATCAATGACGTGACTTATACAACAACTTTTCTTTCTTGCAAGTAGAGTTGTACAAAATTTGATTAATTTTGATGGTTAGGAGACTCCAAGCTCGATTCAAAGTCCATAAATGAAATAGGTTAGATTTGTGCTTGTTTAGCTATATTTGGTTCGATATTTTATATAAAAATAAAGATTTGGACCATACACGTGTTAAATTTCTTTTTAAAAATTTAATTAAAATTGTAAAGAATATGATATAATAATAATAATAAATAAGAATATGCATGACAATTATTTCATAGGCATAAATATGGCAATTTGAGTTATCATGATTCCAAAATAAAAAAATATTGTAAATTATATATAAGAAGAATATTTGGTAAATGCAAATAAAGCTAACTTAAACTCAAATATTATTAGTTTGACTCAAGCTTTAAATTAAATGAGACTATATTGAACTAAATAGAATTCTATTTGACTTAACTAGTAAACCGCTTGCATGCAAGTCGACTCCGAGATCATTATGTATAAATGGGCAAATATGCGAATGATTAAATTGACAATTATAATTATAATTATACAATAATAATAGACAAAATTTGTTAAATATAGCTGAAATAAAAAGTTTTTTTTTTTAAAAAGCACAAATATCCAATAAGATAAACTGAGTTTCTAGGTTTATTAAAAAAAATACTAATGAGAAGACCATGCCATAAAGCATAGTCCAATCTATAGTAAAAATGAACGCAAATAAAAAATTAAAATGTAAATATGAAATATGTGGTGGGGAATTTGCCACCAATCAGTAATGTAAGTATTGAATCAATCAAATTAGAAGTTTCAATATATTATTTAAAAATTAAAATATTGCACTTGGATATTAATATAAATTTATTTGACCAAAATATATTTTTTGAAAAAAAGAAATGGAAAAAAATTTGGAGTCAACCCGCAAGATGCAAATTATTATGACTAAAAAATATCAACAAGAAAATAAAAATACAATTCCATCTAGTAAGAATTAGGGCAAATAAAAGATTGAATAAAAAATATAAAGTTTTGTTATAAGGGTTTGAAAAAAAAAATCATTACTAATTTGTGCAAGGATGCAAGTAACATAATAATCAAATAAGACGTTCTGATATAATATTTTTTATGATATATTTTTAAAAATATATATGAACCATATAATATTTTGACATTAATTAGGCTTTGGGAAAAAAATGTTGACGTTAATTTGTATGACAAAAAAGGACGTTTTTTTAATAAAAAAAGCAGTTTTTTTCTAAATTAAAATAAAAAATGAAAATTTAAAGGAACCCACAGGAAGCAGGTCAATGCCTCAACCCTTTGTTGGGATTTCTTTAGTCAATTTTTAAAAAAGCAAAAAGCGACAAAAGCCTACCTCGTCTTTCATGCTGCACGTTGATTGACCATTTTGTCCCTAGAACCATTCGGTCCATTTCATACACAATCTGACAAATCACCACATGACCTCAGAGTGTCTAGACTTGCTAATTAATTAATTAATAAGGGTTAGCTTAACCAAGGACTAAATAAAACCAAGCGATGGCAGGTCTTCCCTAATGCCTAACGGGTGTTGGAGCCCACATTGCGTCAACAAAGTCAAATCACTGCCCCACTAGTCCTATTAATATTCTAATAACCCACTTGTCACTTAGAACAAATCCTTAACTTATATTTATTTTTTTAATTTTTTATAATTGAAAAAAACATTCAATTGTTACTAATCTTCGGGCCAGATTGGCCTTGAAGTAGAGGTGGCAAAGAGTCAAACAGAGCTTTTGGCCCTCAAAGTTGAAGGGGCTTTTGTAGCTGTAAATCCTTATATATTGAGCTTAGTTAGCAAGGTCATAAGATATCTGCTTAAATATACTGAACCAAGTCTGAAATAGTTTGTCTAATGAACGTGGTTCAGGTGAGCCGAGCTGAGCACAAACTTGTTCGTAAGCTTATTGTGATCCCTACCCGGAAAAATCAATGACCCGTTATGGATGCCAGGTGGTGAAGACGGTGAACGGGATATTTGGGCATTCGAATCGTCACTAATTCTACTTAATTGTTTAACTAAAATCAAGTGGATGAATACTAACGATAATCAAAACTTACTATTATTGAGGTGGTTGCATCTTGCAATTCATATGAAACCAAGCATGTTGCAAAGTTCGAAAGCAGATCAAACTGAAAGGAAAGGAGGCTAGTTCGTCGCAAAAACAAACAGATACGGACAACACTCCATGCTCAGATTTTTTGACCAGCTGGGGCATATGTCAAAAGACACATCAATCAAGGAGAGAGGTGCAATTTAAAGGAGACGACACATGGGAGATGGTGTGGCCGGTGGGTGGGAACAGATACCGACCCTGCCATGAAAAAAAAAACACTGATCTCGTCGACAAAGACAATCACAGTAACACTGCTAAGTTGCAAACTCACTACCCACGAAAGGTTGCAGAGAGAAGGTACGCGCATGTGGCCTGGAGGCCAGTCCTTGGAGTCATGGACTCTGTAGCAACTAGCTCCCTCCTTCCCGCAGATGATGGGCCATGGGGGGTCGTAGAGGTCAACAATCAGTTGGCGGCAAAAGTCCATCCGACAGGCGCATCTGGTCCTACCCCATTACTAATTTTAATTACTTTTGTTTCTGCAGAAAAGGCCAGTGCAGATAGCCTTGTTTCATGGTCATGGGCCCCCCCTTCCTTGATCATTGTTATGCTTTCATGGTTATGGGTGAAGCATTTGGGAGTTGCATGTGGAAAAGGGTAGACAGGATATGGAGAGATATAATAGGGAAACAGAAAGAAATTCCCTGTCCAGGAAGGGAAGCACTAAGTTGCAGATATAAAAGGGAAACCAGAGAGAAATCCCATAACATGGGAGGGAGGAGGATAGATCATAGATTGATTATAGAATATGTACAGGTCAGCAAAAGGTATACAGATTGCACATTTGGGCTGCTCCAGTCCGCCCACATCAATCAACACAGGTTAAGTCAACAAAATCATACATAGCTGATGTTAAAAGGCTTCTCAATACAAAACAATTATGGTAGATCACAACTGGCCGGTCTCACGTCTCTGTCCAGCCTCTCCGCATTTAGAGTACCTGGCAGCTCTCGGAAGACTTCGTTGAATATTCAGACTGCACTGCACATGATTGAATACGATGTTTTATTTATTATAAAAGCAGGATCAACATCAAGGGAAATTTCAAATTAAGAGAAAATAGTAAGAATAAAACTAAAAAAAATCCTTAGGTCTGTTAGGATAGCCTTGTTGTCGATGTCCAAGATTCAAAAGTATTATTGCGAAGCCTGTTCCAAGTATCTGCAGCAATGCAAATATTAATGACCCAATTTACTCGTAGTGAATTAAACAGGAAAAACAAGGCAAAACAAGAGATTGAACTCTCACCATATAGAGGTCGCAAATCCCATTTGTATGAGATAGGAGCCAGTATGAACCACATGCCAATAAGAGCCCATCCTTTCAGACTGACATAGAAAAGTGCCATCAAGACGATGTCTATCAGTAATAAGAAAAGCAAAAACAAAGACACGAATTACACAGCAGCTTCATAGATGGACAAAATTTCACAATAATTACCAGGAAGCCTTAGTTTATTCTGAAGAAACATGAACAGCTTTCGCTTCCACCGACTTGTTGATCCAGGTATTCTAAATCGCTGGACATACAAAATGTGACAAAAAGAATCAATCATAAACGTTGAAGAAAAGAATTGCTGATAGAAAATGGGGGAAACTATGACAATGTCTAACCAAATCATCATCCCCCTCATCTTCCCTAAGATGGTAAGCAGGTGGCTTTGGTGCAACAAAAACCACTAGACAGTCTGTCAAGACACAAAGATAGCATTCTCAAATCATCATTTTCAATCAGAAGTATGCCATAGCACGAGTGGGGACTTGAAAGTGTGACTTATGCAGATAAAAATAAGTTAATTTATAAGTAACCATGGAATGCAGCTTCTATATCTCCCAAGAACTTAAAATGCTGTCATTAAATAGAATACTGATCAGAAACTTAGGCAATGAAAATTTCTTTAAAGAACCAAAATCTACAATTAACGCATACAACAAAAGCGCCCTCGAAAACACATAATACGAAGGCATATTCTAGTCAATATTACGGTTCAAGGAAACTATAGAAAGCTCAAGACCAGAATCACGTCACCATAGAACAAATGAACTTATTAATATGCCAAGAATGAGACACACACACACACACACACACATACACCTGATTTCCTCACTCTTGATTTTTTGCACGGGGTATAGATGGCAGGTAAAGGTAAAGGCAAACAACTTTTTGCTTCCACCATGTTACAAAAATTACCCTCAATTTGAAAAAGACTCTAAGCCCTCATCCTCAGCTTAAAAATCATCTTATTGAATTCTTAGTCCTAAACCTAATCCTATACATAATTGCTATCTTGACTAATCTGCTGAAGCATTACAATTAAAAAATCCGGCGAAAATAGCTTTTGATATATTTCCACCTTGTTCACAATTTCCTCTTTTCCCTAGAAAGACCGGATACTGTTATGAATTTATTTTACAAGATACAGGCTCTTGTATTTTCACACACAAGTTCTGTAGACATGAAGAAGCTCATCAAATTTAGTGCCAAACGCATTTGAAACATGCATTTCATATAGCAAAATAATAATATACAATGTAATCAGCATGCAAGAATATGGAAACCTTAATACTGTGAGAAGATTTTCTAATATTATCCCTCATGGTATTTCTTATGAATTTAATTATTGGGATTATATTGAAGCTTGGAACAAAGTCTTATTATATCAAAATAATTTTGGACAGCATCCTCGGTTTATTTGTATGGATTTGGTCCAACTTGCTAAGCTTTCGTCTTGGTTTTCTATGTGAATTTCTGATTTTGGTCCAGAAATTCATTTTCTGCCTCCTTATATTAATAAACAATATGAACTATTTGCTGATAGAATAGATAAAACTTTGGGCAATCCTTTTCATCAATTTCTTGTCTATATAAGATACCTTGGATTTTGGAATTTTAGTTTTTACTAACATGAAGATCCCTTCTTTAAGTTACTAACATGAAGATCCCTTCTTTAAGTCTATAAAATATTCATTAGATTGTGGGATAGGTTTAATTCTCCTATATCTCTTTATTCTCTACCAAAACCAAAACCACCAAATAAAGCATGTTTTCTAAGTCACTTTCTTTATCTTCAAACAGAACAACACCACCCAAGATGCCACATCATGTGTCAGAAGTACCTCCACCAGTACTGTCCCCTAATGTATATTTGCAATATTTATAGGTTATGACAAAGAATCCAGCTCTTTGATGATGAAGCTATTCGTATTGCCTATACTATGGATACTTATGGTTCTCAACAAAATATTAAAATTGAAGCTCCTGACTCTCCTCTACCAATGAGTTAAAAAGATATTGATGAAGTCCTAATAATAATTACTGCTTCTCCTTCATCTCCAATACTTGGAGGATATGCTTAACCGATTGAAACACTGCTGGGATCTTCTGATATACTTTTGTCTTTGCTGTGGGAAACAAGGTCATGGATCATTTGAATGCACAAACACACCAGTATTGCATGATGTTAGTTGCTTCTGTTGTGGAAGAAAGGGCCATATAGCTATTGAGTGCCCTAGTATTGAATTGCTGCCAACACCATTTTCAACTCCTACCATAAATGCCACGTTAGCAATGTCAGCCATGTCAGCATAATTTATCACGTCATACATGCCATGTCAATAATCTACCGATTACCTGTGACGTAACTTTTCTATGGCTATAAATAAAGACTCTAGGCTCCGCTTCAAGGGATCGAGAGTTCTTTCCCAGCTTTCCTCTTCCAGTTTCCTTCCTCTTCTAGCTTCCTTCCTCTTTTAGCCTTCTTCCTTTTCCAGTTTTCTTCCCCTTCCAGCTCTCTTCTTCTTTCAGTTCTAATTCTGAATTTAAATCTTCTTTCCCAACTTCTTATCCTTCATCTATTTAATAATTTCCAATCACTCCTTCCAACCCAATCCATTCTCTGTAAGATATTTCTTTCCGGATCTATTGTATTTGAGTGAGTTTAAAGGACAATTTAAATTCATTATCATTTTTTCTGTCCTTTCTTTTAAGTGCATTCGTATCTCCTACAAAATGATATAAAATTGTAGTAATTAAGTATATACTCCATCTTTTTGAGGTTGATTAGTATTTGGATCAACTTTAAAGGCTCCAACAATTTCCATTGTTTGAGTTGGGGTCAAATAATGATCCCACTATCCTTTAAGTTGTCCAGAAAATCCCGCAGTTATAAATTCTGCTATTTGTCTATCACTATTATCAGATATTTTACAAATGGTTGAATACATTAACATATTATGTAATATAATTATTATTTGGTTTTCTGATTGATCATCTACATTTCATTTATAAATAGATTTACTATCATAAGATCGAGTAAAATTAATAGAATTATCTTCAAATAAGATTGAGGTAGGTGTTGGCCTAAGATAGAGGTTGCTGAGTCATAGGCTTAGCCATTTCAATCTTATCAAGACAAAATTGATTAAGTAATTCTTCAATATTATCTTCTTCTTCATTAATTACCTTAATTGATTCATTTATTTTTAAAGTTCCTATTTTTTAGTTAATCTTTCTATAAAATCTTCATTCAAAAGACTACTAATATTAAAATGCTTTTTTGATAATATAGGGGGTTTAATTAAAACTGGTTTTATTTTATTATTTTCTAATACTATTTTCTCCTTACCTTTCTCTCTTGGTAACCACTTATCTTCAATTTGAGAAAGTTGGGAGGCAATAGTCTGTAAATGTAAATGTGTATAATTACTTTGTTTAATTATAGTTCTTAATTCTTCATTCGCACTTTTAGGATCTATTTTAACAAATGAAGTAGCTTCAATATTCCTATAGGTAATATTTTCTACTGGCGGATGCTTGCTAGTTATAGTTTTTCCCTCAATAATTTCCCAAGTCTTTCTTTCCTTAGAAACTTGGATCTTTGGATCATATATATTTTGAAACTAGGTTAGAAAAGGTATTTCGTAACCTATTGTTGTTAAATGTTCATAATATTTATCTTTATATATGCTTGTAATTGTTCTTCAGAAAATTTATAAAAATACCAATTTCCAAATTTATCATATCTTCTTAATATAAATTCCTTTGAACAATTTCCCCTTTTTGGCACAAATTTATGAGTAATTACTCTTTATTTCATTTCAGAAAAAAAAAAGGTTCATCAGTGTAAATCCCATGAGGTATTTGTTGATCAAATATGAAAATACCTTTTACTCCTATTAAGATGCTTCAAAAAATAGATCTTTCTGATAGGTCTTCGAAATATAATCTCAACATCACCATCTTTATTTTCTGAAATTGTTTCTAAGTTTTTTTTTATAGTTTTAGGAGGAACTATCTTTTCTAATTTCCATGATTGGTGTAGTTCTATTTCAGACCATGTTATAGTTTTAGGTATAGAAATATTTGCTTTATTTAAATCTATATTAAGCAAAGTAGTCTTTCCTTTATTGGACATGATTTTGGAGTTTGGATATATTGTGGTCATAGCTTTGAAACAAACTCTGATATACCACACAAATGTTCATAGCGCCACCCTGCATATATATATATATCTTAACTATGTTTGACAAAAAAGCCATTATAAACTAAAATTTTTCTAAGTGGGACCTAAGGGAAGCTAATCCAATTACATCCACGTCCTTCATTGACTCTTGACGACTTACCAGGCTTTCAACTCCGTTACCTACCTAAGTAACATTAACTTATTTTGGCTTTGATACCATTAATAGTCTCAATTCTCGAAGCTTTGCCCACATTCCAAATTAACCTTACAAAGTTTTAATTTATAAAGTTCAGTTTTAAAAGATTATTGCTAAATTTTATAAATTCTTCTAATAAGGTTATTAACTAATATATAATTATCACAGTAATATGAAAATGAAATACGTATAATAGGCAAATATAAATGTAAAATATAATTATCAAAAGTAAAAACATAACATATCAAAAACCACCTCAGTCGTTTCCAACCATATGGGGTTAAAAGACTATAATGAATGAAAGACAATATTTAGGGCATATGAACTATATTGAAATAAAAATAATATTTAAGGCATATAATCCTCCTCAGGTAGATATTGCCGAGGGGCTGTTCCAAAACTAGGAGCAGATTCACAAAAATCAAACTGCAAATTTTATTAATTATTTAAACCATTTGCAATAGTTTTGTTACACTCAAAACACTCATGCTTTTTAAATAATTACTCAACAAACTTAAACTCACTCAAATACAAGATCTGGAAAGAAATATCTTACAAAGAGTGGATTGGGTTGGAAGGAGTGATTGGAAAGAAGGTTTAAATTTAGAATTCACATGGCAAGATCTAGGCCATACACTCAACCCTTGCTCTACTCATTTATTTCAAGTGATGTCCCTCGATCTCAGATGTTTTCACTTTAGCGCCGTCGCCACTTCGGCCCACCACCGGTGACTCTCTAGACCACCCCCGGCCACCGCACCGGCATCCCCATGACCGCCTCGCCGCCGGCTATCTTGTCGTACCTCTCCAACCACCGACTCCGCCGGTCTTCGTCGTTGCTGCCATCGTTTGGGCCGTTTTTCGGCGCCGGCGAGCTACCACCAAGTGATTCGACCACCCTGACAACTTTCCCTCATCAATATCTCTAATTTGAGACTAATATCGATCTCTATCGCGGCCGCGATCGCCGTCAACAATGTCTCCACACTCGGTGGCGATGCTGCCCCTTTATGGCCAAGTTCCTGCGAGCCATTAGCCGGACTCCTCCGATCGCCACCACCATGATGCTCCCCACCCTCCCCTCTTTCGATCGCAATGGACGGCAGCCTACGCTGCGCAACCTGTTTACCCGCCTGCTCGTGTACGTCCGCCTGGTCGTGCCCGCATCCGCCTGTCCATGTTCAAGTCCGCCAAGTGTCATGTCCGTGTCATGTTTGCCAAGTGTTCACATCCACCAAGACAACCCAACCCATTTTTTAATTAATCCAGACCGGGTTAGTTCAGCCCATTCAGTTTGGTCTCATTCAGCTCGTTTTCAGAACATTTTCGTCTGTTTTTGCACCGTTTTCGGTCAGTCGAGAACTTCTATATTAGTTTAGATGCATATTCATATGATTTAGCAAAATTAGATATTATGATAAATTTTTTTATTTATTATTTTATTTATTTATTTTTATTTATATATTTATCATATATGATGAATGTTTACATGATTATTTGTTATTATTAACATTATATTTACGTATGAATATTAGTCTGTACTAAATTGTATATATATATATATATTTATTAATTATTTGTATTTAATTTTGTATTTTTATATTATATGACTATAATATTATTAATATTCATGATTAATGAGTATTAACTATTTAATTATTTATGTATTGAATTAGTATTTATTTAATTATTTAATCATTTATATATTTACTAACATGAGTATATATAATATTTACTCGTGAAAACCTGTATATTTATATTATTATTTTATGATTAAAGTATTATTCTCATTTATGTATTTATTATTTATCTAATTATCTATGAGTGCATTTTCCTATTTATTTGTTTATTTATTATTTATTTTGATTATGCCTTAATTTTCATCCCACATGTTTAGTTATGGGTTTGTTAGTACTATTTTTTTATTAGGATGTATTGATGATATGAGCACACACTACGAGCATACATCGTATATAGATATTAATATTTTACTTAGTAGTGGAATCCGAGCTCGCCGTAGATGTGCACATACACTTGGAGTTTGGACCAGAGGTCCGTAGGATTCTCCTTCTCTGCTTGACTACTTGCGTGTATAATTTAATCGTGTTTTAAACGTGGGATGACATTGGAGGTTTTTTATTGGATGTTTCTGATGTCAAGCCATTTAATCGTGTTTTCTACACATGCTTAATAAAATTACAAGGATGAAATCTCTTGTTGATTTTAGAACTAAAACTCCAGAATTATATGATACAAGCTTCTTCCCTAAGCCTATTATATGAATATGTACATTTTACGGATTTTACAAATAAGAGAATGAGTGGTACAAAAATGTGTATGGACCGTACTAGTAATCCTTCAAACTATGAGGTAGTGCAGTGTATGAGAGTACAGCGTAACGTAGCATATTTCACAAATTTGTTGCACTAGCTTAACTATTCCTTCAGCCACTCGAGTACTGTGGCCGGTGATATAGAAGATGTGAGGGCGTAAGCATTATTTTTATAAATATAATTATGAGTCGTACATGCGAGCTAGCATGTGCTTAAGTATGTTTATTTACCGCCCAATGTGAGACAATCTTAAGTGTCATAAGTTTTCGTAGGTAATAAAATACCCACTTTCCAGTTTATATTAGTTATTTTTCAGACCAGTGACGTTCGTTACTGATGTTTTCATATATATATATATATATATATAGGCTTTGCAAATTCTAAGTTGATTTTGGTGGGAGGATAGATAAACAGTGCACATACTTGCGCTCAATGCAATTTACTGGCTCAAGATAAAGAAAGTGACTCAGAAAACAATGCTTTATTTGGTGGTTTTGGTTTTGGTAGAGAATAGAGAGATATAGGGAAAGAGAACCTATCCCACTATCTAATGAATATTTTATGGACTAAAGAAGGGATCAATGCAAAAACAGTATCATGTTAGTAAAAACTAAAATTCCAAAATCCAAGGTATCTTATAATAGATAAGAAAGTGATAAAAAGGATTATCCAAAGTTTTATCTATTCTATCAGCAATTAGTTCATATAGTTATATAGGAGGTTTAATTAGAACTGGTTTTATTTTATCATTTTTTAATACTATTTTCTCCTTACCTTCCTCTCTTGGTAACCACTTCATCTTCAATTTGAGAAAGTTAGGAGGCAATAATTTGTAAATGTAAATGTATATAATTATTTTGTTTAATTATAGTTCCTAATTCTTCATTCGTATTTTTAGGATCTATTTTAACAAATGAAGTAGCTTCAATATTCCCACAAGTAATATTTCCTATTGGCGAATGCTTGTTAGTTATAGTTTTTCCCTCAATAGTTTCCCAAGTTACAAAATGTATTTCATAACCTATTGTTATTTAATCTTCATAATATTTATCTTTATATGCTTGTAATTGTTCTTTAGAACATTTATTAAAATACCAATTACTAAATTTACCATATTTTCCAAACATAAATTCCTTTGAACAATTTTTCCTATTTGGCAAAAACTTAGTATTTACTCTATATACCACATCAGAAAAAGAAGGTTCATCAGTGTAAATCCCATAAGGTATTTGTTGATCAGATAAGAAAATATCTTTTACTCCTTATGAAGAAGCTTTAGAAAATGATCTTTCTAAAAGGCCAGGTCTTCCAAATATAATCTGAACATCACCATCTTTACTTTCTGAAATTGTTTCTAAGGAACTATCTTTTCTAACTTCCACGATTGAGGTAGTTCTATTTTAGACCATGTTATAATTTTAGGTATGGAAATAATATATTAAAGAATGTAGTTTTCCTATATTTAACATGATTTTGTAGTTTGGGCATATTGTGGTCATAGCTTTGAAACAAACTCGATATAACACACAAATGTTCATAGCTCCATCTTGCATATCATATCCTTGAAACTGGATATTCAAGGAAAGATTATATGTGATATGAGGATCATGTATACTAATAGGATAATTAGAAAAACAGTTAAACTAAACTGGTCCAGTACAAAAACTTGATTCTATTATTCCTAATAATAAATCCTGAAATTTATTATCTTTTATCTC
>JAVDBV010086113.1:0-43793 GCA_032619315.1 Piper longum | reverse complement strand
TGAGAAAATATGAACTCATACCTGTTTTGCTTTTCCAACTTTTTTGATTTCTGATACAGGGAGTGACGTGAAGAGGGCCAGAGGCAGTTCCTTTAGATTGGAGGTGGGGAAGAGTGGAGGCGGCCAATGCAAGGAGGGGCGGAATTGGCTGGGGCAGGGAGGCCAATTCAGACCTGGAGGCAACACAATGGACTCACAATCTTCTTGCTTATGGGTAGATTCATAAGCTTATGGGCAGATATTGAAAGCTGGACACAATGAACTTGAAGAGCAAGAATATCTTTGAGAAATGTGGAGTGCGTGATCTTCAATCTTCATCCAACATTCTTCTTGTTTTATATACAAATACATACATTGCCAATGGACAATGACAATGTTAGGGTGTTGTTTCTAAAAAAAATTAGTTACACTTTAGTTTTATTGTATTTATTACAACTCGTTAACCGTGATTAAAGCTGTCAAATTGAATTGAGATTGTTTGTCATTAAATATGGAGTATATGAAACGTCCAGCTCTCCTTTCATTGAAATCAATATACCGAGTCGAGTCGAGCCGGTTCGAGTTAAGAGTCAATCGAGTTACGAGTCGAGTCAGAATCAAGTCGAGTCGATCCGGGTTTAAAAGAACTCGTGATCGACTCATTTGTTATCGGGTCGAGTCGAATTATAAATATCGAGTTATCGAGTCGAGTTAAAAATATAACGAGTTCGGGCCGGGTCGAGTCGACTCATTAAAACTCGCGAGTTAACTCGACTCGTGAACAGCCCTAATTAAAGCGTCTCAACTGGTCACATATTTGATTGTAACACCCATTTCGTTCATTAACCCGAAAATGTTATCGAGGATCCCTAATTTACTTGATTCGATCAAGTTGATCTAGATCTACCTAGGGGTGTTAAATGAGCGAGCGAGCCGAGTTTGACTTGTGTTCGAGTTCGGCTCGAATAGTTTGAAGTTCGTTCGAACTCGACTCGAGATCGAACGAGTTTTGAATATGCATGCTCGAGCTCGACTCGAGTTCGAATAAACTGTTCAGCTTTTTCAAGCTTGAACCCAACTCGTTCGTGAGCTCGAAACTGGCTCGAATAAAAATAGTAAGTTAATTAAAAACATGAAGTTGGTGTGATTTGAACCCACAACCTTAGGGTGAAGGACTTGAATACCTATCATCTCAATTATCTTATTTCTTTGATAGTCTATTATAGATAAATAAATATATCTAGTTACAATTAAATTTATTAGTATATAAATACATATATAATATAAAAATTATATTAATATATTATTTTATCGAGTCGAATTCGAGTTATAACCGAGTCGAGTCGAGTCGAATACGACCTTGCTCAAGCTCGGCTCGTAGGATTCGAGTTCAAGTTCGAGTTCGAGCATTTAAATATCGATTTTCGAGTCGAGTCAAATCGAGCCGAACACCAAATGCTCACGAGTTGGCTCGCTCAATTAGCAGCCCTAGATCTACCCTTTGTATTTCAAGATAAAGATATAACATGCAAAACATGGATAAGATATTTGAATTATAACGTTGTCTTACATGTATGTTATGATATGCAATCAAGTATAAAACAAATCAAACAAATGAAAATATTTAAAGAAAATGTCTATTTTTAAAGTAAAATCGATAAAGTCTCTCCTAAAAATATAATAGTAGCCATCATGTCAATAATAAATAGTAAATGTGGAATTATCAGGTTCCCTCGGAAATGTAATGGACACTCACTAAGTCTAGGGCCCATTTTGACGAACATACGCCTTATCTCAAGACGTGGTCCTTAATTTTCCATCGTCTCATCTCTCACTAAAAATTCAAAAAACTACATGTAAATAGCCCTGCGTAGGATTTATATAATAGGCACGAAGGTATTATGATATGGATCTGAATTTTCAAAAATAAACTCAAGGGATCTCACTCTCAAAGATTATTAATCCAAAATTTTCAAACGACTAGATGACTCGTGTGGAATAGGATACAATAAATCCACCACTCGATATGTCCGCTTACCTGTTAAAACAAAATACAATAGAGTATAGAAGTCAAACCAGAAGCTCTTCTTAAACGAACCTTATAGAAGCTTCAATAGTGTCCACGCGTCTAGGCGAAAAATTCATACTTCATATTTACACATCAAACTAAAAACTAATGCCCGCTTATGATATATTCACACATCCTATAGCACACACACGTATCAAGAGACGCTCATATCAATCATGCATCAATTCATATAAAATTTCCTACAACGTTGCATTAGATTACAATACTTACTTAATTTACCTAAGTAGTTCCTTAGTATTCATTTTAATACAATTAAATCAAGAATTTATATTTTTGTTTACAATAAAATAGTTAACACATCGATCGATCAATCAATCCTAGCATGTTGTGCTAATGATTATCACCTTTAAGAAATTAAGTTCGAATTAATTATACCTCACGTCGTCGGCTAGGGTTTTGTCGTATGATTCGAGACTCAAATTCGGCACCTAACAATATCCGAAGTTCGATCGGGTTTGACTGAATGAATTCAACGGAATATTCGGTGAATTTCAACGAATCTAATTTTTTGGTCGTTTTTCGAGGGCTTTTCGGTGATTTTCTAGCAATTTTTCCCGTATGGGTCGGTACGGGCTCAACAATCTCGACTCATTGGTGGTGCAGTGAGGATGACAACGACGGTGATGACCTTCGGCGGTGGCAATGAGTCGGCCGGGGTTAGATAGTCATATGATTGGCCCTCGATTGGCCTCAACGGTGGCACTGGGTATGGGGGAAATGGTCGGGGAATGAAGGGAAGGGCGTCAGTGGCGGAGCGGTGCAGACGACGGTGACTCGACGCCGGGATGAGCAGTGCGATCTCACAGCATCGAGGCATCTTGGAGATCGGGCAGTGGCAAGGTATGTTTGGGGCAGCACGACAATCACATGGCAGGGCTTGGCGACATCATCAATCAAGGCAGTGTGGTGCCCGAAAGGGTCGTCGACGGTGAGGATGGGGGTGATATAGAGTGGTGATCAGGGTTTGGGGGAGAAAAAGTTAGGGTAAGTCTCGGGGGTAGTCTCATAAATAAAACTTGACTCATTCCAACTTGATTAAAAAATAATAACTAACTCGTACCAAATCTTAAAAAATCCATTAAAATAAAAAAATCTTATAAAATATAATACACACCATAACATCACAATGATATATTTTATAACTAATAACCTATCAAAATTACTCTATAATGCGTCCTAATATATTATTCGTTCTAAAAATAATTCTACAGTCAAATATATAAAAAAGAAATATTATATATTATCATATAATCTAATAACTTATTTTTCATCATTTTTCTTACGTTATGATATATACTCAGGTACACCTGACCCTTATCGGTCATAACTTGCGGTTGGCCTTGATTCAGCACTCCGTTAATGAAATTGGCATAACTCAAACCAACTGGTTTGCTAATATAAAACTCTGATTCGAATTACGGATTTTCTATTAATTATATTCTATTTATATCTTTATCATATTTGATTATTAAAATTTCATATCGTGGTTATTGATGGTTTTAATGATTTGAGATAGTCATTTTTACTTCGAACAGTAATGGTCTAATTTTAAATGTTAATAATTACTGATAGGGCAATCAATTTTTTATTAAATATATGTTAATTATTGAGCAGGTGATTTGAATTTTTACGTGGATTTTGTATATCTGATTGATCTTTGATGTTGTTAAATAAAACCTCACAAATAAAAGCATATTGAACTCGAAATTTTTATCAAAAGAAAACCAAAAGACGACTATGAAAGATGTTATATGAAGGGAGACAATTGAAAATTCAAAAAAAAAATGAAAATTGAAGTTTATGATGAAAACTGTGATTGGCATATTCTATCGATAAAATTAGGAAGTTACAAAAAATAAAAATCCGTTGCCGGGTAGCGGAGTCTCCTAACCAACTAGACAACAACGGAAGCTGCTTAGCTGAGGAGATACTACTATATATTGATGATCAAATCTGACAACAAAAAACTTCCTACTCAAAGACCGCCTGACCGAGGATTTGAAACCCAACTAACAAATGAGTACAAGGGCAAAGCGCACAAACTACACAAGACCTTGTGTGTGCAACAAGCGAATTAGATATGCACAAGCTTAAGTCAAGAGGCACAAGAAGGATGAGCAGTTGATATCACAACGGATGACTGGAGACGTAATGCATGAAATGTGAACAGAAAATTACATAAAAGAGTTCGTGAAAAATGCCTTCATGGGATTAATGAAAGCTGGAAAGACATTATTAAGGCAAGTCTTTCAACAGTTCAACCAGGTCGCCTTTTCGCAGCTTTGAATAACCCTTAAGACCCTTGGAGATTGCAAGTTCTTTTAGCTCAATGATCTTCATCTTTTCCAGTGTCTGTAAGTCTACGACCTTGTCCCCACTGTCAGTAAACGAGGACTCTTGATAATTTCTGTGTTATCTGTTTCTTTCGGTTCGACTGGGATAGGTGATCTCTTCACAAACTTAGAAATGGGTCTTGATATTTCAATATCCCCTTTGGACAGATCTGCATCACTTCTGCGTGAGCTCCTCTGTGGCAAGTTTCTTTCTGCAGGTCCCTTCAATCCTTTTTCTACTATGGTTGCATCTTGAATCATAAAGATTTAAAAAAAAAAAACATATCACTACAATTAAACCCATCAAAAAGATCCCGTACCTATTGCTTCCTTTTGGGTATATCCTCTGCTTCAATTTTGGCAACCATCCTTGTCTTTTCTGAGGAATTCTCTTTGGCTATAGAAGATTGTATCCTACAGAATAAAGCAAGTATTGCTTCTTGCCTTGTTGAATCCAATGGCTTGCCTCCAGATAAAGAAGGTCCTGCCCCTTTTTCATCTTCAGATGTCTTTCCGGATGCAGTTCTCTTTTGAGAAGATTGCTTCCTGCCTCCATCAGATCTAACACATTTCATATATGATTTGCTAGAGAACTCTCGACAAGCAAACAAGAAAGAAGCATCTGCAATCTCTGAGAAGGTCAATAAGCTGCATCAAAAAAAATCCTTCAGTTGCTCATCACTGCAAATCTAGACCAGTAACAGGAAGAATTTCGAAATATTTAGAACTTTGATTATGATGTTAAAAGTCAATTCTGCATGTAAGTTTTTGCTGAATTTCATCGTACCAGTTATGCATCCCTTGCAATTTAGAATGAAGTGTGCAAGAGAAGTAAAATAATTGAAACAAAACCACCCCGTCCTTCACTTTGACATTAAATTTGCTGCTAAGGTTCTGCCCTTGCTTCAGCCTCTTCTCTACCACCCAGACTAACTTTTATAATCCGAGGAGAGGATTTTCTCCTCTGCCTTTCTTTCAAAATAGCTTCTGACCGCTTCAACAACTTGACGTATTTCATTCTAATTTCTGAAACTGGATGTTTAGAAATGGCAGAACCCTCATTATAGGCCTCCTTAAGTATAGCTTTGCATGTCATGTTCTTAAGAGAGAGGTAGAAAATATGTGGGTGCCTGTCAAACGTCTTGTAGAACCTTTGAGGCAACCCTAAATACTTCCTCAGGCATAAAAGCTTCTTCCTTTCAGCAAAATGCCCTACAAAAAGACAAAGCAACTCGTGAAGAACACCCACCACTCTTTTCTCAGAGATGTCACTGTTTGGGTCCAGTTGAGAGGAGTCTACATAGGGAGAAATATATGGGAGCTTCTGGAACTCATCCAACCATGTTGAAATTTTTTGTTTCAGCCTCAAACCTTTAGAGGGATAAAGCTGGAAAGCAATATGATCCGATGCCCTTTCAGACCAGCCATCTAACTTAGCAACATTCTTTTGCACTTCAGACAACATTGCTTCATCGACACTAATAAGCTTCAATCCCTGAAGGCCGTCTTCCATTTTAATTATCTCAAAACTATCACCAAGATTCTCTTCAGGATTTTTCAAAAAATCATGAGGTAAACCCAGATACCATTGAAGCCCTTGAACAATCTTCAGAGGGAGCATCTTTTCCTTGGACATCATGACCAATTTCTTTAATCGGTTGATTAAATCTGGTCTATGGGTTTTACAAACTAAACACTCATTCTTTTGAAGCTCTGTGGCCTCTTGAGTGAGCCGAAACCATGGAAGATTGTACTTCTCACCCGTGAACTCTTCAAATATAGATGGGTATTTCCGAAGAAACCTAGCAACCTTAACAGGCACATCAAATTCATCTCCCCTCTTTGAAATAGCGGAAATTGGTATGCACCCATTGGGCTCTCGGATAATACAATTTTTCAAGGAAATAACTGCTTTTAATTCATGAGATCCGTGAATAGACTCGATGGAGTCATAAAATGAATCTTTTTTCCATTTCATTGTCACCTGTACATATGTAGCTTTCTGGTTGTGCATAAAAAGATCAACTGGAACATGAAATATTCCATTTATTAAAGCGTCTGGGTAAGGAAGATAAAACAACACAAAATTATGAATGTAGTTCACACAAGAAAGTTCCAAATTACATCTAAAATATCACTACAATGAACAAATAACATTCAGACAACAGAAATCCCTAAAGAATAAAAGGGACAGAAATATTACCTTTATAGCGAGTCAATGCAGACCTCCCAAGAGATAAAAATGCAGATGATCTTGGGAGAAGGAAGGAAGCTGCCAGCATCTTCGTCTCTCTTTCAGTTCCTTTCTGAAAAAAAATGTGGAAATTCGAATCTTAACTTCAAAGATGATTCAGGGAATCTCGAATATGCTCGATGTTCAACCTGATTTATCTCGAATCAAAACGAGAGCAACACCTCCATCCGGCACAAGATATCGTACATTAAATATATTATTTTATGCATTTTTATATAGCCATTCACATAAAATATAAAAATAAAAATAAAATTATGTAACAATGATGATTTTACATGATAATACAATAGCCTTGTGTACCAACAAACAGTCTAGAATATAAATTGATGCCAAGTTGAACTATTTAATCTTTCAAAATTAATTTATCTTAAATTTCATAGAGATAAATATCGAGTCAAATGAGCTGAGCTTGAATCAAAATGAACTTGACTCGACTCAGCTTGATTGATTGATTAGCAGTCAGCACCTCCAACTGATTCACATTTCCCACGCACAAACACCAGGCAACCCATATATTATTTATAGTAAAAGGCAGTTCTTTTCTATGCATAAACAAAAAAATAAATCGAAGCGAGAGGGACATTGGGTACCCAAGACAAGTTCACCGGCAACCGAACTCCGGCGAGGCGAATGAAAAGCGATCTGCAATGGGAGATGGTCGCGTTGCCGCTCGGGGGCGGCCAGAGCTGATAAGGTGAGGTCTGAGCGCCGGCGGCGGAACTCCGGCGGGCGGGAGTATCGGAAAAGGGGCCGGTGGGGGTTGCGCTCAGGGAGATGAGACTCGGCCCGGCGCTACCTTTGTGGTTTAGGGCACGTTCGGTTCAAATGACTATTATTATACCCTTTATTTATAAAATGTGCATACTCCGGCGTATTATCACTCAAGTTTCATTTGGGGAAGGCTATTATGTTTACCGGGGAAGACCGGCGCGATAAATTTTAATTTTATATATCTTATTTAATAATAAGATAGATTATAATAATTTAATATTTTAAAAATAAATTATGATTGATTTTAAAAAAATATTTTATTTGAATAAATGAGTTATAATTATTTAATTTTTATTATATTTTTTAAGATAATTAGGCATATTCTTATTAATAAGAATTTAAAAATTGTAATAATTTGATTCAAACCTGTATTTAAGAAGTATTTTTATTATATTTTTAAAATTTTCTTATTTTTTTATTGACAGATTCCTTTATTTTTAATGTCATCAGTATTGAATTCTTCGTTTATTAATAAAAATAGATTAAGAGTAGAAAACTTCATCAAATTACCAAATTTAAATTCACCTTTTTATTTAATAATTTCCAATTCACAAAGAAAAAGTCCTTTAATTCCAATAATATATAAAATAACTATCAATATCAAATATTAAATAGATAACTAAAAATGTAACAATGGATAATCATGCCCCCCTTGCTAGAATATGGTATATAAACCATAAATAAACAATATATATACATATACAATAAGAAATTAAATGAATAATTTAAATCAAACTAGATATTTTTTATGAAACTAAAATCCATATAGCTCACCCAAATCATGCACAGGTTGGGTCCCACGTAAACCTGTAAGCATCCCATGGCTAGGTCGCTTGGGAAAAGGGATTCCCCACTTAAACATTCTACCATGCCCCATGCCCATGGGCAAGAAAATTTATTATAAAAAAAATACTTCAACTAAAAATGATTTTTGAGGATAGAATGATAACCGCAAATTTTTTTCTTTTTTAAGGTATGCTTAATTATCCTAAAATTTTACAAAAAAAGTGTAAAATTTAGAAGTTAAAAATTTCCTTTTTTAGATATTTGAAACTTCAGTCAAAGAAAAATTTACAAAGTAAAATCCTGTAATAAATAAAAAGATTCGTAAAAAATTTTATAAGACAGTGGGGGAAAAATATTTTAATTTTATCTTATTTTTTCTCTCCAGACATGAAAAAAAAATCTTTAAAATTTTCACCTCATTTCATTTTTATTGTATTTTTATTTCCTATAATTTTTTTATTTACACTATTTTCATCCCAACCAAAAAGACTCAGCATTTGAAAATCAATTTCATTTGAGGTAAAAAACTAATACAGTAATTTTTTTAGAAGATGTTAATTAAATATAGGGATATACTGTAAGGAAGCATTGGAGAATTATCATCTAACTTGCTTTGGCCACTAAAGCGGAATAATTTGTCCACAATTTTATGGAGAAAATGCAAGAAAAAAGATAGCATCAAAAGAAAAGGCTAGGCCACAGATGAGCATCTACAGCAAGGAAAACAGCAATATAAAAGAACATCATGTTTCTGCCACCCTTCAAAGGACGATAACAATGTCATATACAAGAGGCCCTTGTTCAAAGAGGAGCCAACAGAAAGTTTAGGGAGAGTGAAAATGGATTTACAAAGTACTGTCATGAAATGGAAAGATGCTCTCTCTCTCTCTACACAGCCAAAATGCAAACATTGTTACCAAAAGAGTTACGAGTTAGTATTTCTATTTATTTTCACTTTGTTGTTAACCCAGTCCATTTTTACCTTGTATATAGCAGCTCTTCCCTCCTACTATACTCACGCTAATGGGGGGAAGTCTTCGTCATTTTTTAGGTGATAGGTCTGTGAAACCCTGCATATAAAACAAAAGTTAAACATTAACCTCAATTTATAGATTAAAAAAGGCAAGGCTGATAATGCTTCAGATGATCAGATAACTTAATTTTATGGACATTTTTTAATTCATGATATTTCTGCATCTCAATTTAATGACACCAGTAAAAAGATCCCAGCTTACTATCTTGTGAAGAAGTGCATTGGTTGACTTACAAACATATCATATATAATGTCTAAATTATATAGCAAGCTTACAAACTTGTCATCCATGTGCTATTTAAGATGATAACTGGAATTAGCTATTTGTGAGATATAGTTGGGTTACCAATAGAAAAGTTTAAGTAATATATGGAAACATTCAGCAATAATTGAGTGTAAACAGGATTTCAGAAATGAAGATAGTACAACCTTTCAATGCAGCAATTATGCACAGTATACAAGGATAATGCCCTAAAGTCGTGAAGATTAATCTAAATTAACATTCCACTTGAAAACTATTGCCCACATTAGTGCCTCATGTTCTCAAATTTTCAGAGTGCAACATATAATTGGTTCAAACCAAAGAACGTGCAAAAATAAACTGCAAAAAACTCATAGAAAATCACATACCTTCCTTGGGTTGTACTCCAACCTGACCTTTGAGCAGCAGTGGGTGCCGCATCCACAAAGCTGGAAGAAGCTTTTGGAGATACAATATCAGCATGCCTAGATTGATCATGTAAAACCTTGCCAAACTGCATATGACCCGAAGTTCCAAATGCAATTTCCGGCTGTTTAGCAGAGCCATCAGAATGAAATGAACCATTTGCAACAGGTCTATGCGATGAAAAAAAATCCATTGGACCAGACCTCTTGCTATGTCCAGAACCAAGCTGCTGGGATGGTGATGATACAGGCGAAGGTGAGTGAGAGGGTGATGGCAATGGAGACATCAATGGTGATGGTGGCAGTGTTGTCTCTCGGTTGCCACTCTCAGATACAACAATGTGATTAGGTGGAGACCCCAAGCGGAAATCACTACGAGGCTTGGAGTAATTATTACATATTGGTGACTGGCCTGGAATTCCACTTCTCCCTCTCCCTGGTGACTGCCTCTCCTTAAATGTGTGACGGCCCTGGAAATCCTGCAAAAAGAAACATGTGATCCTCACTACATAAAACAAATGCTTTGAAAAATCTAAATCAGAAATAAACTAGGAGAAATAAAGAAAGATGTTACACCGTATTGGGGAAATATGTGCCAGTGCCCCGGGGTTTTGGCATTTCTTCAATATTAAAAGCGCCAGAAAGTACTGGACCTGTCACTGGATAATAGCCTGGGCCAGGAGAAAATCGTTGCCCAGACATAATCCCAGAAACATGAGAAAATGAACCCCTATTTGGTTGCAAATAATGGGGTGCATCCCATGAAGTATTACTTCGTAATGCATGCAAAGTTTGAGATGGTATTGGAAGAACTGGTGCACCCCACATATATTCATGACAATACTGAGCATAGAGAAGACTTTTCAACTGATAGTCGTAATCCCCGCTTAGATCTGCCATCAAACCAAAGCCTTCAGGAGGACCATGAACATCCCCATTAGAAGCATTTGATGAAGTTTTTGACGCCAAAGAAGAATGGCTTGCAGTATTTTCTCTAAAGAAACTAATGTAGGGACGTGAAGCTACAAATTCTTCAGTAAAAGGATATGGTCTGAGAATGTCTCTGTCGAATGGCCGTGGTGTAGAAGAAAAGTTGTCCAAATGGCTAAAAGGATATGCTGGCCTGCTTCTTTCTGATAAACTGATTTCAATATTCATAACCCTATTAGAACATTTAGAGGATGCTTGGCCAGCTGACTCAAGGGCAACATTTTCATTTCCCTCACAACCTATGCAATTTCGACGACCTGCACAAGCACATTCTGAATCTGATGAAGCTTCATCTGCGATACTACGCTTACCCTTGTCCATTGACACTGTTTTATCATCAACCATAGCGTCTCCACTAGGGCTACCATCTCCAGAGCTGGAAGTTGATGGTCTCCAAGCCGCATTATGACCATTGCTTTCCACAGATTTCTCACTACATGCAGCATCAGAGAATGCAGATCCCTCAATAACACCAAAAGGTGCACGGCAAATCAAATCCTGAGCATCTGGTCTTTGTCCATTACCATGTCTATCCAATGTGTTTTGGAAAAACTTTTTAACTTCATCTCCAATGTTTTCTGGGCGTGACAAGAGAATTTTCTCAAGCCTCCTGGCTCCATACGTAAATGCACTCCGAATCCTATACAAATTACCTGAAAATTGCCAGCATCAAAGAAACTAAGCTATGCTAAGCAGAGTAAAGTGATGTGTTTAAAACAATTACTATCCATTCAAAAAAATTGTAACTGAGTGAATAATCCTAATCCCCCTTGCGTACCAGATATTTTATGCCAGTACAGTAGTGACAAAAACAGAGGGACAAAGGAATCATATACACATACCTTTACTGACACTTCGACCCAAATTGTTATTTTCCTTCATTGGATCAATTATGTTAAGATGTTTCCAAGGAAATGGCCGAGGTCTGGTCTCAAGCAGCCTTTGTGGGATTGCAGTCATTTCCTTGCAGTTTTTCAAAAAGTCCTTTGTTAGCAAGAGGTTGCCATTATCATTTTCAGGCATATCCACTGCAGCCAAATATCACATCAAAAAGCAATTGTTAACATGAATCTTAATAATGATTATTTAAAGCTTTTTCCTATTTAAGCAAGAATCAAGAACAATCAGTTATAGAAACATACCCAAATAAGAAATAAAATTAACGCTCTTCCATGTCTGTCATAATACTAACAACTGTAGGAGACTCAAATCCATACCAAAAGTAAAAGTAGATTTAACTTACTTTACAATTACGGATCAATCAACAGCAATTTTATACAGCGACATATTAAAAAAGAGGAATAAATTACACGCTGCAAATATTGGTCGTTGCAGATCATGCCCGCAGCCTTCTTGATCTTGTTATCAAAAAGACAATGCTCACCATCTCAGCATTTACTTTCTTTTATTTCAAGAAGTCACTTGATGAACTTTAATTTTACCAAAAAAAGACTAAGCTCATAAAGGGACAAGCTGATACTGGGGGAATATAAAGTTAGGTGCAAAATGGCATACATTCATAAGTTTCCTCGTGCAAAAATAACAAGACCTGCATTTATAACTTCGACTGCCAGGGAAAATTGATTTTTGTATGGAAGATTACAGACAATCTAAATTCAACACCCTGCAAGTGAACTAAGCCTTTTTATCTAAATAATTAAATAACAAGATATCAAATAAGACAATTATACATTCAAAAATTTAATTACTCCGTCAAAATATGAATGCAGTACAGCTGAAATCTGATAAAATCAGTGTTTCTAGTTTTGACTGACTGTGCAACTTCAACATACCAGCTACGTCCAATAATGAAGAGGCTGAAACTGGACCATGCAAACTAAGGCAATAATTTTCCCAGTCAAACTTACTGTAGTAGTCCAAAAACCTAAATAGAACCTAAAGGTAAAAATATTTTTTTCAGCAAAGCAGTCATAACAATTAAGCATATTAATGGAACAAGCTGATATTTGGCTGCATTGTATACTCACTGCTAAAGGACCATCCAACAATGAATGATAAAAGTGAAAAATGTACAGGATCAGCGTTTCCAAGGCATAGGTTGAGATCAATCCATGATGTGCCCCAAGAACACGGCTCTCGTAGTAACACCAAGCTTTGATTAGTATAATACTCCGCTTGAAAAGGCTTTCTTTACCAACTAAACGATCAACCTGCATCAGCAAGCATGCAGGTCATCTGCACAGTACCATATTAAAATAATATTCATGAGCTAAAAAGCAATGGATTTTGAAGGAGCTAGTTGAAGGCTCAACAATACATCATTGTGTGGAAAAGTAACAAGCCAAATCCAATAATAAAAAATGTTATGGTACAAACCAACATCCATTCCCACGGCAATCCATGCACTTGTGTCAAGAGATCAGCTTCTTAAGTCATAAAAGTAAAAAAAAAAAAAAAAAAAAACAACACTAAACCATTCAACAACTACATGGTCAAGATAATTGGACTCATTAAATAATCCTAAAGAATGCATATTCCAGTAGAAGCTTTTAGGCAGGAGATCCAATGAGGTGCCAAGTCTTTTATGTGCTTTTTCTTAACCAACATTTTCTAATGCCAGTCATATCATTCTATATCTCAAAAAATGACAATCATTTCAATGTTTTTTAAAAAAAAGCTACCTGCTCAAGGAAACACAGAGTGCCAAGTCCACCTAACTGATTGAAGGATATGTCCACCACGATATTGTGGATAAGACATTTAACAAGTTTGACCTGACAAAAGGAAAATGAGTGTCAGACAAACAAGCAAGGAAATTATTGCCAAACGAGTTAATTTCATTTGCAGATGCAAGCAGTAAATGTTAACTAGAACAGAGTCAATGCTCAGACTAATCACAATAAAATATATATCCAGTAAATAGGGGCTGCTGCTTGCTTGTGTATACCACCATTTGACACCAACATAATTCAAACACTATGGTACAAATCCTGCTATCACTTTAAACATAAAGCACTTAGCATTCTTCTTCATGGCCTTCAGATGTTTAAACATTGAATGCAAACAACTTTCTTCCATGGAAATCCACTTTTTGCTCTAAAAGCTATGCCTATAGAAACTTTTGAGTTCCACAAGATGTTTGTGCGCTAAACACCACTCATCTAAAAGGAATAAGGAAAACTCAATAAGGTTCTGATCTAAGCCTTCACACAATTCATCAATCATCTGGTCAACACCCATTCTCATCATACGATTTACTCTCAATTACTCATTGCTAACAGATGAAATTGAAGGCTGACATGGACCTAAACAAATAAATGATCAAAGTGAAATAGAAAGCAAGAAAAAGGACCTCTGCATGAATGTATTGCACATCTTTTACTTTAAATTCAGAACACCGGTTATGCTCTTCAGCCTCAAGCATATTATAAACATCCCCGCATAAAGATTCTTCTGCACTGAGACTGCTAAGTGCAGTTAAATCAATGTCTCCATCAGGGAGATACGTTTTCAGCGGAACTGAACCAAATGGAAATAACTGCAGGATACAAAAATTTTAGTTTTTTTCCATCTATCAACAAGCAGATATAACCAAACATCTAGTCTTATACTCTTCACCATAAAAATTCAATTTTTTCAAGCACATGACAAGAGAAAACAAAAAAAAAAAAACTTATTGGTTTACAAAATATAGAATGCAGGTCCATCTTGAGAATGATATCCAATAAAGTCCTCAAGAATCATGGAGAAATCTGTTTGCAACCATCACTTGGCTTTCCAGACAGGATAAGGTGAAGTCAGAGACAAAATGCACATTCATGACAGTGTATATATGCCCACCTTAACAATAACAGGGGCGTTAAAGGGTGAAATTTTAAGGGCTAAGAGACAGTGATGTACGAAAATTGACAAGGCAAAGCAAAAACAGCCAAGAACATTCAATGAAAATATCTCACATCTAATACACGCACTAAAAAATTTCCACGTAAAGACAATCATATAAAAGTAATTATGAATGCCCATGCCCAAAACAGATTTATAATTTCTCAGATCATTAAAAATATAAACCAAGCATGTCGATCCACCAAAAACAATCCAAGAACACTCATTCACCTCGGTACCAAGATATCCTCCGACGAGTCTTTGAACATAACCTATAACAGCCTTTCGCCTTTCTTCCGACACAACAGTTGGTTGAATCCGATTCACCACCTCGCGGGTAGCTACTTCGGCCGCATGGAAATTCTCAGCATCAATCGCCGGCAGCTGTAGGTCGGGGAAGGAAGCCGTGCATGGGGGCAACGCCGATGCCTGGGGCGACCCGTCGCTCAAAATGCCATCGGGCTGCGGCACCAAAACTTGAAGATCCCCCCCCATGCTAGCCAAACAAAGCCTCCACCTTTTCACCACCAAATCAAAGCCCCGTAGCCATCCCCCCTAACCACAAAAACCACAAGGATCATCATCACAAACCTCACATCACTACCTCCAAACAATCCAATTTCCACCGAAAACCCAACATGCGCAACCAAACTTCCTTGCAAAAAGTACAAGCACCTACCTAAGCTCAATCCGAACAATCCAAACATGCAACACTGGAACTCATTCAACAACGCCAAGATTGATAGATTAAGATCAAGAACCTATCCATGACCAAACTCAACAAAAAAAAAAACTCAAAATTTCCAAAAAAAAATCATAAAAATAGAGCTAAAACAACCTGGGAGAGTGCGGGAAACACATAATGGAATACCTATGATTGGAGGGGGTTCGTCGGAGAGAGGGAAGGAGACGGACTGGAGCTTTGGCAGGTATGGAGATTATCAACCCCGGAATTGGAAACTGGAAAAGACGGTTCTTTTATTTGTTGACAAAAATAAGACAAAAGCTTTGTGTTTTGACCTAACATTTATGATTATTGGTTACCGTGGTCATGGGTTTGGATTTCCTAAAACACCGTTGGGAGCACCACTTGTGAATTTACTGAATTTCATGCTTAATTTTTTTTTGGGTGTATCGGAAAATTGTGAACAAGTGTGTTATCGAATTTATAGAGGTTTTTTTTAATGTTGTATGCTAGATGCTAGATGGGTGGTTTTTGTTATTTTGTCATTAATTTGTTTGTCATTCACGGGTATTATTTAGAATTTTTTCTGGGGTTGTAAGTTTTTTTTTATTAATAGGTCCTTCCTTCCCTACCACTATGACAATGGTCTACTGAGTGTTACGATAAATTTAATTAAAAAGTCTAATGACAGGGGATTCATTATCTCATTATTTAGTATAAACGGGTGAAATGAGAATTTGGAAGTATGGTGCTTTGTTAAGATTTTTTTTTCAATTCTTATCCAAAGACAATTTTTTTTAATATACTGAGATAATTCAAATTGTTATTTTTGTATTCCAAAACTCAAGTTTGACTCAAGATGATCTAATGAAGGAATTTATATATAAAAATAAGTATAAAAATTAGATAGATATGATCTATAGAGCAAGAAAAAGAAAGATATATGATATTGGGGGATTGTAAAAAAAGCAAAGAGATCAAAAAATCTTTAAATCTTTAGGATATTTTTAGTTGTTTTATCTTTAATTTCTAATTTCTTATAGATATAACTAAGAAGAAAAAAACTCTAATCTTTAGGATTTTTTTTGTTGTTAGTTTGATCTGGTTGGTTGTTTTGTTTTAATACTTATGTTGTTTATATGTATTACTGATAATAAAAGAAGCTCTCATCCTTAGGATTTATTAGTTGAATAAAATGTTTTTGTTTGTTTTATCTTCAATTTCTTATCATTCATAATTATAATTGACTAAAAAAAACTATCATCCTTTCATTTTTTTAAATTTAGTTCGATCAGGTGTTTTTAGTTAGTTTGTATTGAAATTTTTTTATCATTTATAGGTAAAATAAGCATGATCCGTGGTTTTTTTTTGTTAAACTTCGATCGAGTATTTTTTATTGTCTTTTAAAAAAAATTTGTCGTTTATATTTACAAAAACTCAAATGCAATGGTGAGAGCGAATCAATTTTATTCATATTGTGTTAGTAAAGACGCTTTACATAAAACCTTAACTTTAGGTTAGGGTTTTACCCGCTGGTTCATGTTAGTATTGAGTTGTTCAAATTAGTTTATCTTTTAAACTATGAGTATATAACGCACATGTTATAACGGCTAAGTATGAGTTATCAACGTATACTCAAGGTATACGAGTTATTACTTTTATTAGCTTAGGATTTTAAAGCTAAATCTATGATGTTGCAGCTTTTAGTGTTCGTTTAAGCTTTTTTATGATATTTCTTTTGCATACATTTTAGGATATGGATCTACCAAATTACACTTGTGGGTCCATTTTGATTTGTCTCATATCATCTTTAATTGAGTTTAGGGTTTTGAGATTTATTTAATTTATTTTGCCTCAATTTCCATCCGTAAAGTCTCGATAAGGTTTCGAACCAATTTCAACTTTTGCCATTGTCAATATATATATATATATATATATATATATATGTATATATATTCTAGGTAAACCCCACCAGGCTTGAGGTCAATTGGGCAATTAGATCACACCACATGGCATTTTCCCATTTCACTAGGATTTTAAATTAGTTACTTATACTACATATAATAAAAAACTAATTGTAATTTTTAATAACTCCTTTAAAATTATTAAAATTATCAATTTTATCATTTGAAAACATTATTTGCATAATTTAGATAATTTATTTTTTTCATTTTCTCATAATTAACCATGATTTCACTTCTTAGTAATATAGTAACATATATTAAATGCATTAAAATTGGAAGAATTAAACTGACTTAATTGGTTTTTATTTTGCATCTACTCTTTTATTGGCACATATTTTTTTAGTTTTGAGCATACCATAAAATAAAAGCAATTATATTTTTTTTACAATAGAAAACTTATGTGAGGTTACATCCTATTTATCAGTATCTTATAATTCGGGGGGACTTTTCAATACCATAAAACTAGAAGGATGTAATCTTAGGGCGTGCCTCCACTCGGGTCGAATAAGCCGAAGATCGAAACGAAATGTGGGGCCGCTATTGCCACGAGCGGTCCGTATGCTAGAACTACTAAACGCGACCACTTGCGATTACAGTATTTATCAATTTAGCCCACAGTATTACAATTCCACTTTTAGATGGAACATTTTTTTGCCTACATATTTAAAAACAAAATATGGGAAATAATCACATAAATTATATATAACAAATAACAAAGGTTGTGTAAGGCAACATTATTGATGTGCTATAATTGCAGGGCAAGTGTACTTATAATGCCCAACTCCTTATTTATTTCAACTATGACATAGTCTATCTTTTACCATATGGTCCACTAAAAGTTCTTTACCACTCTTCCATCTATTACCACTTCTTTTTGTCTTTAATTGTGCTGGTGGATGTCCTTGTATTCCATAATGTACTTATATTCTTTGATGTGGATCATCTACCATATATTCTACCAATTTCTCTATCTACAAAAAATTTTGATTGGCAAGGTCAAATTTCTCAGATGATGAATATACATTTTTTGCCCATCAATTAAATATACAATATAATTCTCCCCAATTAAGGAATAACGTTTTGTTACAATCAATACAAAGTTCTACTTCATCACCATAAAAAATAACTTCTTTTGTTATTTCAATTGTCCATCTCTTCATCATATAGAGTTGAGAAAAAATATCTCCTTCATTTAATCTCAGTACATACAATAAATATCTACATGAAATACCTTTACTTTCCAAAAGTTGATAACTACATTTGCATCTACTATCAACTCATATATAAGTAATACGCGCAACTAACTCTTTATTATTTCTACATGTTATATCATACTCTTCAACATCCTCCACATCTAATTTTTTATGAGATCAACAACAAACCAAACTGTATTGTAGTTATTCGTGAAACTTATAAAATATTTTTTGAGTATAAATCTTTGTCGTCTTACATTCTATTTTTAATGGAGTGACAAATTTAGGCTTTTATATGAGCTTTTATAAGATTCTTTTACCTCGTTCAATCCATGTCTTTTAATAGCTCTCTCAAATCTATGTATAAACTCAATAAGATTATTTTTTTTGTTCACATACCTTGAATAAAATGAGTTTTGAGATTCACTTCATTGCGAACTTTTTATACCAGCAAAAAATTTACATTTATTATACATAGGTACTTGACGAATTACATATATGGATTGTAACCACTCATTTTCCTCTAAATAATTGTCTTTCATTATTCCACTCCATTGTGATTCAAATTCTTAATTGTTTTTGGCATCATAAATTAAACTATGAAATGACTCATGAAACTCTATTTTATGAGTAATTGTATGTAAATATGTCAAATATAAAGACGATGATATGTTGAAGAAAATATCAATTTAATTATTTTATCTATTATAGGATTTTAATCACTAACAATTACCGTGGGATGCCTTCTATCAATGCATTTCAAAGTGTTTCAAAAAGTCACACAAACGACTCAATCTTCTCATTACACAAAAAAAAAGTTCAAATATAATTGTTTGTCTGTGATGGTTTACTCCAGTGAATAGTACAAAAACAAGTACATATTTATTTATATAATATGTTGTATAAAAATTACCTTCATCATCTACTTCATAGCAATAAAAAAAGTTATTCATTTCTTTTATTTTCTCGAAATATTTCATCAATAATTAAGCATCATTTTTTATCTCTTCTTTATTTTTTATCTGGGCATTTCTAATATCTTTCCTTGTATAACCAATATTTTCATCCCCATTTGCTCTAATTTTTATCACAGATAATAGTTGAGGAGTGTATGACTATATCTTTATTCAAAATGTATGACATTTTATGTGCTCTCTTTATTTTTAGTTACCTGATTCGTGATTGACAATCTTCTCTAATTATAGATTTTTCTTTTTCTTTTGTGGGGTATTTTTATCTTTCGTTTGCTCGTACTCGTACCATTATTATTGTTATCAATATTCATATCCAATTTGTATTTTACACTCATCTTCTTTTGAATGTCATTCTTTAAAACACACAAATATTTGAAACTACAACTTTTTTGTTCTCCTGTAATAATTTACACTATATTTACATACATCAAATTCAATCATTTTTAAATAATTATTGTAGAAGTTAAGTACATCGTCTAAATAATTAAATTATATTCCAATCTTTAATTTGAACTTATATTCTATAATAGGACAGAGTAGTAATATAATGGCCTAACTCATTTTTGTCGTATTATTTATCCTCAAAATTTTTTACTTCTAAAAAATACAAATTTTATAAAAGCTAAAAATATTTACAACTTAAATAGTCGGAGCGAGAGTGGCGGGTGATCGTCAGAGCAGTTGGAGAGGCGGAGGGAGAGCAGGTGGCGGAACGGGCCGGCGGCGTCGCAGGCGGCAGCGGGGGAGGAGCAGGAGTCGGGGGAGGCCGGGAAGTTGAGGGATTGGAGGGCAGTGAGCTGCTTCGGGTCCAGCGTCGTGTGCGGGGCGGTGTTCGGCCCGGGCTTCGTCGGCGTGGGAGTCGGCGAAGCGGCCGGGCCAGCCGCGGGAGTAGGCAGGGCCTTGGCCGGAGCGGTGGCAGCGGTGTGGGTAGCCCTGGGCTTGGACGGAGGTGGCGCGGAGGCCGGATCGGCCATCTCCGACTTCTCCCCCTTTTTTTCCTCCAGGTTCGCCATTTTTCCACGCTTTTTCTCACCGCCCTTCGTTTTCCCGCGATTTTTCCCATTTTTTTCTGCCAGAAATTATTGCGAAAAATGGAAGATGAGATTTTTTTTTTTTGCGTTGGAAAAAAGTTTGCAAATTTTTTCGCTCCTTCTGTGATCTCATGTTTTTCAGTAGCACTGTTTATTGTTTTTTCGCCGAGATTTTATTTTTTTAATTTTGATGTTTTGACTGCAGTAGGTTTATCAAGTTCTTAGCTCGGTAAAAGTAGATATCTCCAAGTGCAACGTTTGTGGTGTCTCTCTTCCACCAATCGTGCTTGTGCTGCTGTAAACGACCCAACTTTACCCGTTTCCGGGTGGGTTTTATTTAGGGATTTGTTTAGAATGTTGTGGTTGGCAAGTTGTTGCACTGTACGTGATCCCTCTAGCTTTGTTGTTGTCTTGGGTTCCTGTTCTTGTTTGAATGCCGGTTGTGCAGCTTGTGGTGTGTAAGAACTGCTACGAAGGGGGCACCTTGTGCTTTTACCCTTTTGCCCTCTATTAACCTTGTACTTTTAGCAAAAATAAATGAAAATACTGCATTAAACATTGGTAGATAAGATTTAGAAGATCACGTTGACTTTCTAAGTCATCTATTTTTTAAATTTAATATTCAACCCGATGAACATAGAGAATATGAATTTGCCCTACTCCGTGTAATATTTTATTCATCAAATATTAATATTAATCAGTTATTTCTACATTTATACACCTTGTTTTAAGAAAAATTTGGCAAGAGTGAACAAGGAATGGTTAATTTTGTGATAAAAAAGATATATATTTTAAAAAATATAAGATATTTTTTATATTATCATATAGTTGAAAAATTAAAATTAATTACCAAAAAAATAAAAATTTTATTATAATTATATAATTGCCAAAATGTAGGATTTATAATTAAAATAATTCTTTTTTTTATTATACACGCGTTGAATTCGACTCTCTTTAAAATTAAGGGGCACAGGATGGCATGACAGCTAGATCCAAAAGATGTTTAGAATTTGGGTACCCTTGGCCACACAATCCCAAGGGTAATTGGATCATTAAGCCTTAGGTTGAACAACGATTGGTCTCTTATCTTTACTTAATTTTTAAATTTTTTTTATAATTTTAGTTGAATTTATTTAATTTTTTTTAATAAGTGTATTTTAAACAATTTATTTTGTTGGCCTTTTCATGCATGATTTTCGCTCCGTCTATTAATGCCAAAAAATGTGTATAAATGGAGGAGTCTGAAGAGCACAATGGTAAGAGTCCTGTTCTGTCTACCCATGAGACCCTTAAAGAATGGATAGAGATGGAGAATCACCCAGAAAGCAAAGAAGACCTTCCCAAACAGAGGACCCCATGCCTCGTAGCCGCTGTTCAAAGCATCTTAAAAAGCCGGCAACAACGCCCACAAGGTTGACGACGAGGAGGGTGGTTGGAGGTATCAAAACTGTGGTCCATTTGAAGACATAAAGCTCGCCGAACTCTCCATCATCCGATGCTTTTGCTGTCACAGTGAAGTTGATGTCTAGACCTGCAATCATCTTCAGAAGTCCTTGAAACACAGCGAAGAGATGAGCTGACACTCCTCCAATCACCCAAAACTGCTCATTCCTCCACCAGTCTTCAATGCCTGCTCCACTCCATCGAAGTTCAAGAACACTTGTTACTATGATGGAGATGAAGAGGCTAAGGAACCACACACTGACTATGTTTGAAAGCTGTAATGGCATGCATTGGTTATTAGAGAAGTAGATATGGGCATGCTTCAAATAAGTATAATTAGAAGTTTACTTACCGTTGGAATCATGAATTTTCCAGTAAGAAGGCAAATGGCAGGTAAGGAACAGTATGTAACAAGAGGGAGGGATGTAAAAGGGTACAATATGGTGTTTATGTAAGCCAATCTCTGGAGCTTCATTTCTCTCCTTTCATATTCCTACCTTCATTGCTCTCCTTTCTTTCACAAAAGATGGTTGAACTTCATCTTTCAAGTAGTCAATCTTTTGGGAAAAATAAAATTTAGGCGCTCGAGGCTCGATGGAGAACTTCTTACAAAATGGAACCCACTTTCTTGCAAATTCATCTTTTTCAGCAAGAGCCTCAAAGGTAAGCATAGCAGAGCCATCATCTGAGACATAACAAGAAACTTTATCAACGAAATAGTCTACAGCAAGGATCGATAGCACGGTATTGGCAGTTATAAGTGGAGGTTCTTTTAATGGGTCAACTGTACTAACATAGAAGTCCACAGCAGCAAGCTCACAGGTGCCACTCTCCTTCTCATACCTGAAAATATGCGATCATGAGAACTTCATAGTGTCTACAATAAAATATAATCAGAGTTCATTATTTTAGGGATAAATCTTCACCTAATTCTGTGAATAGTTTCACAGAATAGATGACATAGTCTCAAGCCTAAGAACTAGCAGTTTATGCTAGTTTCTATTTTAACTCTTGAGTGTTGAGTGTGGACTTTTCTTCATGTTAAGTTTCACACCACAGGATTGGGAATAGGAAATATGAAGGGAGTTGCATCATCTTGTCATATCCATGAATCAATATTTTGGAAGAATATTGTGAGTTATCGTAAAAAGTTTCAAGATAGCAAAATGCTTCAGAGTTATGATGCAAGACTGTAAGCATCTTGTGAAAAAATGATAATACAAAAGGCAGATGCCAGATGCTCACATAAATAGAGTCGAGCATGTGCACCTCAAGGACAATCTGTCACTATAAGCTTCCCTGTTAACTGGTGACCACTCGGGAAACTGATCCAACACCCATGAAAAGGCAAACCAGATTTTCACGAATGACAGAAGTGAGCCAAAGTCTATAAGCACTATCAACTGGATGGGTTGCTCTGTATTGGAAGAAAAGGCCAAGGATTATCAATCTCAAAATTATAACAACTCTATAGGGTGTGAACTTGTTTGGAGGGATTGGAAAGGTCCTTGAAAGTGGCATGCTTGCTTCTCCATCCCTGCAAAAACAATGAAAATCAATCTACCAACATCTGTATAAATTAATCAACCTTAAAATGATTATAGTTCATCAGAGAAAGGAAAACCTATATTTTTCCTGTAAAAGACAGATTGTGGTTTTTTGTTTCTCTAAATCATAGCACCAGTTTTGTTGTCTATCAGATACAAAGAATTCTTTTAGCTTACTGCTTTTCTTCCATTTGCTGTTCAGATGGGATTTCGGACTCCTTTTCGACCTGAGTGGGCATTTTCCTTCTTATGCTTCTTTTCCTTCGAACTCTCAACTTTATGTTTCCATATAGGGTTTCCAGATTCAGCAATCTATTCTTCAAAAAGAGCATTAGAAAATATGTTACATTAGATAGCATTGGTTGCTTAGTGCATCACAAAGAACATGATTAGCATGAGATGATTACTACTTTCCGAAGCAGAGACGATACTTGTGTTTCTATGGTGAACGCCAGAATCCTAACAAATATTTTTTAAGCAATCAGATCAAGACACATTAACATAGGGGAAAATAAAATGAAGCCTTGAGTAGTCCTATCTACCTCATGATCTTGCATTGCGAAGCCATAGTCATCCCTCTATGTGACGCTACGCTCTCAACATGAGAACCTGAATTCCCTGCAATAGAATAAGAGCAAAGGTTTGCTATAGAAGTAAAACAGTGCCCACTACTTCTATAAATTGATTAACTTTCAAGCAAGTATGTACAGTGTAAAAGGCTTGCACAAAAACAAACGTTGTTCAAATTGATCGCCATTACTTAGCATTGCAATTCAATAGATCCTAGCACAGCAAAAAATTTTCCAAATTGATGCAAAAGAATTAATCAGTGCATGTCATCAAAACATAAACTCGAGCACTTATCCTTGCTGTATCACAACAAGTGAAGAAAACAATCAAGAACAATCCTGGCATAATAAAAAAAGATGAATGGAGAGCAAACCTGACGGCCTAATGTAGTTTGTGCCACACCTCAAGCCCCCCCTCCGCATTCTCGTAATCGAAACAAGGCCGGCAAACAGGGAGATTGCATTCATGGCAAGCAACAAGCACCTCCCCATCGGCAGAAAGGTCGGCCGGTTCCCCACAGGAGTGACACTGTGTAATGCGAGAGACCATCATCTTGCAGCTACCTCACTCAAGAGGACGAAGTGACCCCCATGCCTTCTTTGTAATAAGAAGTGTTGGTGGTAGAAAAGTGAGAATAGTTGGTGAGGTCTTAAGGAGGATAGGAAGTTGGCATATCCCTTCACTTGCAGCAAACGGGATGAGAAGAAGGTGAAGAAGCAAACATGGTTGGTGTCATTTCCCTCTCTTCTTCTCAAATCTCACAAAAATCTCTGATGTTTATGCTTGGTTGGGTCTTGGGAGTCGGGTGTTGGGATTTCAATTCTTGTTAGGGGGTGGCGGGAATTTGAAGGTACCGCTTGATATTGTATCTTCAACCACACTTTGTATTTTTTTTTAAAACCATGCTCTTTCAACTCCACTTACCGCTACTGTATGTTTTGATGCCATAGGACAAGTTAATACCAAGTTAAATTACTTGCATGGTACAAGTTGTTTGGATCAGAAAATACCCTTATTCTTACAAGGCCTAGAAACAAAGAACATATAGATATTCTCCTACAGAAGAGTCAAATGTCTTGGGCCAACAAAAAACACTACAGTTTGCAAGAATTGTTTTAATGCATGCTCAATTTCGGTAATTCCTTAACGATGTTAAAATGAGCCATCCCAGATCGATGTCGACAAGCTTTTTATTTTTTTTTATTTTGGAAATGTTAATGTCAAAGAATAGCTGCTCTCAGACGATATACCAAAGCATTTTTCAGGTTGAAAAACACATGTTTACTCGCCACTTATAAACTCTCCATCCTCACCATCTCCTTTTTACATGTTAGATATATCGCAGCTCCTTTTCCATGTAAGCACCATATAGCGGCGGGTCAGTCATCGCCATCCTCACCATTCAGAAATTTATATTCAGCTTTCCCACAAGTATACTTCGGACGCCGATACTGGCCATACTGCACCGCAACCACTCCAAGAGCACATCCACCCAAAAAAGAAGCAACTGTGAATTTTATTAAGAATGCTAGTTATTAACACAGCAAAAACTCAGCATCCTCAAACAGAAGTTTGTAAAGGCGAACAAGATCTTTACCTCTCGTGAAAATGCTTCCCCTGCTTGTGTCATCGATTTGGTCCACCTTCACAGCTGCTAGGCTAGCATCTACTGAAAACTGGTTCGACATGTCAAACGACAACCGCACGCACAAAAAAGAAAACCCACATCGCAAATATAAAATCTTACAGTTCTATCTTTCAGTGAATATTTTTTCTTCAAACTTTGAAAACCTGTAATCGATCTTTGAGTGACTGCATAACAATTAGACATTGTTTAATGACAATGGTATCAGTTGGAACACTGTTACAAATATTTTTTTGCTCAAATTAACCATGAGATTATGGAAAAGATTGGGAAAACAAAACTAACCATTTTACCATCATCTATTTTTATCAATATAGTCCGCTGAGTCATTCACTTCTGTATTTTTTCTTGTCAATAAATTTTAGAATTTCCTGCAAGGATTTCCTTCAGCTCAGTTAGTCGTTTTTAATTATCCTTCTCTTATTTGCTTTTAAATCCACTATATCTACGTCTTTGTTAAGTGAACAACAAAGCAAAAGGAATATTATTGTCGATATAGAAGGCATAAATGTGTAACATCAATTACCTAATTTTATAAACTGCACACGGACTATCATCTTCTACAACAAGAACATCATGAACTCAATCTACGTGTTATAGGCAAACAGCGAGTTATCGAGGATCACTTATCCCATTTTATTATCTTCAACTCACTAAATAAAGTCTACTAGTTTACTTAATTGTCTTCCTTGACTCTAAATACTCATAAACTCTGGTAGACATTTGTACTGCAGATTGACAGCAAACCTTTTGTTAGTAAGTTCTCTTTTTCTTCCTGCTCTTGCTACTCGTGTAAGCAATTTTTTTTATATATTTTAGTCGAAAAAACTCCAAAGAAAACATTCCACCATTTTACTGCTCATACAAATCAATAAACTATTTTTTTGCTAGGCAATGAATAGAATTTTTTTTAAAGCTATTTGGTGATTTAGTTGAAAATAAAAAAAAATTTATACGCAAGCCCACACCCTGGACTGACGTATATAAAATTAAGACTAGCCAACTGAACACTTGTGCAAATCAATGGAAACAAAAAAATAAAATATTAAATAATTACATTTATAAAAAAGTATTTTTAAATTTTTTAAAAAAAGTCAATAGATAAAACATCATATTCAAATTGATTAAAAACAAAAATCATAAAAGTAAAAAACGAATGAAATAGTTAATGGTTTTTTTTTTGAGAAAAATGATAAATAGGCCGGAGTGCAATGCCATCGTTGTTATCCTCTTTCAATACTGTCAGTGATTAAGACGAAGGGCAATTTTTATGGACAAACAGAAATGGGAAAGATTGCAACCTCGAATACAAATAAGAGAAGGCTGAAGAGTACTACAACTAATTAAGTAGGAGAGTGCACTATTTTCTAAAGAAACAGATTTTATGAGAAAATTTACAACCTTATGTAAAAGGCTGCAACCCATAAATACAACCATGAAAAACGAAAAAAAACAACAACAAAGAGTCACAATTAAATACTGCACCTTTTTTTTATAAAAAAACTGTTTTACAAAAGTACCTTTTTTAAAAAGATTTAACTGCTTAAGATCAGAAATTAGGAGAACATAAAAATATGAGAAATTAATTTTTTTTAAAAAATACTTCCTTTATTATAATCAGATGTTGTATATCCGAATATTTAATCAATTTTATATGTTTAAATGCGAGACGGAAAAGAAGGATCGTTTTCTTCAACAAGTTTCACATGAGGCCAAGCTGTTGAATATATAACATAACACAGTAATCGTAATTGGATTGATGACAACCCATCTTCTCCAAACGATCGAAATCAAAGCGCCCATAAAATTCCAAATAATCCAATGATCAAACATACTAGAGATTAAAAGAACGGCCTTTGCAGTGAGAAGACCATGATCTTCTACGGGTCATTAATGAATAATAACAATAAAAGCATTTAAGAAAAAAAAAAGAATTATGCGAGCAAGCTTTGTTGCTTCCCTCTCCCTATTTAAGCACAAGGCCTTGGTTGGGCCACAAGACCCTAGTTATGTATTTAAACCGTTTGGAAGGAGTGAAATCAAGTAAGATTTAAGACACACCTCCTAATTTATTTATTTTCTTACCATCAATGTATAATTAACAAGTCGTGCTTGAGCAACAAGAAAAAGTTTTTGGTAAAGCCAAGGGAACTGCGTACAAGTTTTTAGCTATTAATTCTTCGACCATCTACGAACCAACCCTTCGTCTCTTTCCCTTCTTCATTGGTGTATGAGATTATACTTTCTCTTTCTTTTTCCTTTGCAACTTCAATTGTGAATGCAAGTTTATTTTGTATATATTATTTGTTTTTTTTTTAAAAGGTTCTAATCTACGGGGCTAGCTGCAATATCTGGAGTCTGGAGTCTGGGCTTTGTAAAGAAAGAAATATGGTTGTAGGTTTAAAGGAAGCCATGGCGGGTTTTGCATTGGGTGTGTTTGTCTACTTCTTGCTTCTTCTATAGGACTCTGTGCCGCCGAAAAGTCGAACTGGCCGGACGTTACGTTGCATCCAAGTTGAGAGCAGATAGAAAAGATGAGGATTATGGGCAAAGTAAAGGAGCGATGATGCCCCTATTTCGATCATGATCTGCTTCTGTTGTTTGCTTTTGACAGTCGTCGACATATCAAGGAGGTTATAATGAATTAATTACTTAATGTGCCTTGTTTGGTAATTGGTATTCTTCTTTGTCTTCGTTATATGGGTGAGATCATGTATGTTACCGACGAGGCCTAGTGAAGTTTGGTGCAACAATGCATTGCTACTTCTAGCCATTTGCTTTGGAAAAAAATCTACGTACGCATTTTTATAGTTTCCTCTCCTTAAGGGCAATGAAACATATTATCTAATGCGTTTGTGAGTAACTTAAGCAGCCTTTCATCAATTTTTTTGGCCTAAACATGAAAGGTCATGACAAATGAAAAAAAAGCCCGAAGATATATTGTTGAACAATTTTTAGGTGAATTAGGATTGCATGTACGATCTACAATATTGCTACATCACAATGGGCATGGGTTATGATCTTGATAATTACTAAGATTAACGGGTGCTTCCTAAGTGGCTAGCAGACATTATTTTGGAGAAGGCCAAGCTTTTTTAGGGAGCCCTCTCGATATTGTCTGCTTATGCGATGGATGATAAAAAACGCGCCTAATTTTAAAAAAAAAAAAATCTTAGGATACCTATATAGACTGAATTAGCGCATGTGGATTGCTGGGCAAATCTCCTTTGGCATTCAGCACGTATAGATTGGGCACATGACCATGAACAACGTGGACTAAGCTGCTGAGCTTGTAAGCCACTGCTATTGCATGGCCAAATATTTGCCGGATGCCAAAGGAGAAGGTGCCCAGTAATGCAAGTGCATGCGCAAGTCGCAAACTGGTTGCTTGCACAAAATGCTTCTGCAACAGTGATGTTTATATACAGGCACAACAAAGCATAACTCATGGCACATAAGCATCATGCTCGAGTATATGCTGCAGGCCTGAAGCTTTTACCAAATCGTCTTCTTTCTAGTATGCTCCTGCTATCATGTTAATTTTAACTATTAGGTCACTTGTAATATTTGATGCTGCTACCTAGTCGGAAGTTGAAACCGATTGGCAGCCCTGGTTCCTCGTACAACAAATGTTATTCATTCAAATGATCTGATGCGTTGTTACCCACAATTTGGATAATATTTTGTCCCGTTTTAAATTTAGAACATCAACTTATCTATGCGTACGTACGGTGTACAAACTAGTAAAATAACATGTGTATAATGCCCTGCAGGCTAAGCTAAATTAGATCTAAATGGAAGCTGTGTGGCACTGGCCAATGAAAAAGAGTGTGCTTAGTGGAAAATTGAAGGGACCAAGACAAGGGAACATCCAAAGAATGTTCTTATTGATCGGGGTGGGTGCACTCAATATCATTGTGGTTGCCTTTGATTGGACTAAACGGGGAGATTTTTTTTTTTTTCGAGGCTCTTAATGGGGAGATTCCTTTATGTGGAAATTGGTTGCCGTGCGTACTGAAATTTGGACATCCATAAACGAGGCACTTTGGATGTGTTATTGCCACGAAGAATTGTTCCTGGGCATATACGCGCCATCTTACTTTTTCATCCACACAACTTTTCTCGGTCATCCATCCGCAGATTGGAAATGCGAGCATCCTTTGGCAAAAAAGATTGGAAATACGAGCATGGACCAGTTACTGGCTGGCAAGCACAGAAGAAGTTCTGAACTCTACACAACATGCAAGAAGATGATAATCAACTAATTGCTATTATAGTCGGGCTCCTCTAATTGCACACTCACAATGAAGGTCTCAAATGACATGTGCATAGACAACTAATTGACTCTGTCCTCTTCGTCACAAAAACATTAAACAGCAACGTAAACATGCGACTATAGCTAAAACTGGATGAAGCTTATTTATACGCATTCGACTATACTAGCTAGGAATACGACTAGCTAGAAATCATCGATCATCCTTCCCATGCATTAATGTGGTACATGACACTGGGAAAAGCTACATATAAATTTTCAGTCGAAATATTTGTCTTTGATATTAATGTCTAGCTCATATAATTTCTTAAAAGAACTTGCACGTATGCAGCAATGATGTTGTGAAAGTGTTTTTTATCATCACGCATTAAAAGTAATATTTCAATAAAAACTTATATATGAATAAGATCATTTATGTTTTTCTTTTATTTAATATTTTTTTTAGTAATTTGAATCCGAGATGTTAAGTTAAATATTACACTTTGTGCTTGACCAACATTGCAACGTGCCTCTTGGGTAACCGAAAGGTCAGAATACTTATAAAGACTGTATTAGCGGTCCTTTGTGTCTGCCTTCAAGATCAAACACTTGCATCCTCACATTAACCAATTTAACGGACAAAACATGATGATAAGGTGGCAATAATAATACTATTTCATAACTATAAGTACGTACGTATGTACATAGTTGGAGCAATTTAGGCAGAATGGCCATCTAAATGATCTCTCAACTTGAGCTTCAGATAAAAGACGTTGCATATGGTATGTACCATTGGAACATTGGCATCCACCAATATTGGATCGGATGGCATCTTTCGTGGCCAAGCAGGATAGGCCGCTAGTGGAGGGTTATGAAAAGGATGCCTCTGCTTTTGCTCCGGCAAAAGATATGATGAATGGTGAAAACTAAAGTGCGGAGAAAGCGGTGTGGCCAGCATCCGAAGCTATACGATCAGTACTAATAAGCAACAAGGAATGTGTATGGGGTGTGAAAGAATAGGCGTCTCTATATATGTAAGGGCCTTCGTTGGCATGATCTCTCATATTGTAGCAATATGAGAGGTGAATCAGGGGGCACATCTCTTGTCGGCAGGAAAAAATATTGCGATATGCATGCAGGTGAATTATATGTCTGTTCATGAGCAAATTAACCTGCCGAAGGAGATTTTCCCTGTTATTCATCTTCCATAATTTTTTATCAAATTAGTATATAACTCATAATTAATGCTAGCTCTTAGCTAGAACTTATGTGTGTGTGTGTGTGTGTGTGTGTGTATATATATATATATATATATATATATATATATTTATTCAAGTATTATATATTGTTCCTCATATTATATATAGTTGCTTTGAAGGCTTTGGAGAAGAACTGCAAAGAAGCTAGCTGCAAATTAATGTGTATGTGTACGCACGTACTTCATGAGTATTCATTTGTTTTTGTAGCTAATTAACACATGAATTGGAAACATTATATATTAAAAAACTATGATTATGAAAAACACCATTAATCATGCATAAGATTTCATTGCATAGATGATTACAAAAAAGTGAGCTCTTAATTATATAACAAGCTAGCAAATTAAGTTGATTTTAGCTCCTAATGAGCTCGTTTAACGGCCGCGATTGCTTGCTCTGGGTCTGACAGCAGCAATTGGACGGCTCATGATCATCATCCCTTAGAGTAATTTGAACACTGCATGAATACTCATCTAACGCGCGGTAGTAGTACCAGTGGACATCCTCGTCTTCCCAGTTAGCTGCTTGTTGCCCCCACTAGCAGCATGCGGCGGACCGCATAGACAAAGGTTGTGCTCAAAAGCAGACTTGTCGAAGGAGCTCATCTTCCCGCCCTGCGGAATCATGCCCTCCAGCAAATTGTGGCTCACGTAGTAATTTTTAAGATACCTTACCTCCGTTAACTGGGGAGATCGTTCTCAAGATCTAGTTATGAGAAAGGTCGAGGGTGTCCAAGTAGGTCGGGAAGTTCACAACCGATGAGAGGTTGAAGGAGAACAAGTTGCCCGAGCTTTTAATCGTATCCGGGTAGTCGTTGCCTTAGCCGAGCAGCGCAAAGATGTCGCCGGTAAGGTGGGTGTCGTCGGAGATATCGATGGACTGCAGTATCTGCCACTGGAACTGAGGGAGCTCCACGCGGAGATGGTTGTGGCAGAGGTCGATCCTTGCGAGGTTGGAGAGGTTGGCAATGGAGGCGAGGATGGAGCCGGACAAGTTGTTGTGCGAGAGGTCGAGGACTGTGACGTTTTGGGACTCACCCAGATAGTCGGGGATGGGGCCTGTGAGTTGTTGTGGGTGACCAACTGGGAGAGAGGACGGAGGGGTGGGATAGGGCCGGAGAGGCCGGTATAGGCGATGATGATGAACAGGTATGGGAGCTGGGAGATGGAGTCGGTATCTGGCCTCGGAGGTTTGGTAGATTTCCGAGTAGGAGGACGTCGAGGCCGGAGAGGTTGCCGATCTCGGGAGGGATGGTGACGAAGACATCGTCGATGGAGCTGTCGTCGGAGCTTAAGATGCTGAGGATGCTGACCCGGTCGGTGGAGTTGCAAGTAATGCCTTTCCAGTCGGAGCAGCAGTCCGTGTTGGGGTAGAGGAAGGATGAGTCGCCCAAGGAGTGTTTGATGAGGAGAAGCGTGTCTCTGTCGCCTTTGTCGCAGGTTGCGTCTGCTGCCATGGCAGTTGGAGGGAAGAACACCATTATCAGTAGAGCTAATGCAGTAGTAATGAAGAGGAGGAGGGAATTAGCCATGGCTACTGATTAGTGGTACTGCACGTAGAACCTACTCTTGCTTATTATATATAAGATAAACATATTTTTCTGAGGCAAATAAGAAGAAAATTAAAGTGGAGAACTTTTTTTTCCTTGTGCAAACCAAATCTTTTGGTAAAATAAAGTTAAAGAGGAGAATGATTAAAAAGTTAAAGAGGAAAATTAAAGCGGAGAATGATTTTTTTTTTTTCCTTGTGCAAACTTAATAATGATTAGACAGTTTCGATGAATCAATATTTTGTTTTAGCCATGCGTTGGCTGATCTTCGGTTCATGACTACTCCTGCTATAGCTGTAATCATCTTTCTCCGTTAATTCGAACAATTTATAAACGGTCTTTCCCATGACCAGCTACGTTGGAAGAAATAAGAACATAGAAAAATAAAAGGGCAGCTGTAGCACCAACGGTAGAAAACTTACCGTAACACTTATTTTTTTAGCTTATATCTTCTTAATTAAGGGTATTTAAAAATTTAACTATAATAATTAAATTAATTTTTTTCGATTAAAAAATTATAAACCAATCATGTTAAGTACTGCAGAGAGTTTAATGTAGCACTTTCCACCATAAATCCCTAGCCAAATATAAAATATATTGTAGCCATTTTTTTATACTATATATTGTCTTAGAGTATATCTATATTCATTTATCACTTAAGTATTATGTTCTATTAGCCTTCATAGTTTAGCAAATTGTCGTGGGCATTTGGTCTATGATTCTCGCTTTGGGTGCGAGAGGTTCCAAGTTCGCTTCTCGGACTGTCTCCTTATTTGTACGTGAAATTTTTTATTTTTTATATTAATATTATTAGAATCATAGTTTTTATACCCTTTTTTGGCTCCATAGAATTTTCAGGTTAATTTCACCTTATGATTTCATGATTGAAACTTCATAGATAACTTTTTAGTGACAAATTCTAAGATTAACTTCCCAAATCAACTAATAAAAGTATTAAAACATTTCAGTTTGTTATTAATTTAGCTTTGGGTGTGAGAGGTCCCGAGTTTCGATTCTCGGAATACCCCTTTGTTTGTACATGAAATTCCTTGTTTTTTAGTATTAGTATTATTAGAATCATACTTTTTATACCCTTTTTTGGCTCCAAAGAATTTTCAGGTCAATTTCACTGTATGATTTTATGATTCAAACTTCATAGATAACCTCTTAGCGACAACTTTTAAAATTGACTTCCCAAATCAATTAATAAAAGTATTAAAACATTTTAGTTTGTGATTAATTTAACTAAATTAATATTTTGAAGTAATATATATTATATATTTATTAAATTTAACTGTCAAAAGAATAATAGATGCTAATTTTATATAATATTTTTTTAATTAAAAATATGGTATAAATGATTTGCTGTTTCAAGTCGACTACACTCTAATATGGCAATGCCGAGTCAAGTCCCGAGTTTCGAGTTATGATTAGAATAGGGCATTTGGTCTTTGAATGCCTCTTGCATTTTTAAGCTTAGTGAGCGATTTTTAATGTTTGATTATGGTTAGATCATAACTCATACATTTCTTGAAACTTGAAAGGCAGCTAAAATCAGAACTAGACTCCTCACTCCGTCGATGCCCCTCAAGCCTTTACTAAACCATTAGAACCCATGGCGACTACCCATTTATCTAGTACATGATGTTGTGCCCTGCAAACTTTGAAGTTATTCTAGCCTTCTACTGCCCATTCGTCTAGTACAATACTAGTCTATGTTCAAAGGAAATCGTGTGAAAATTATTTCTATCTCCTCAATGGATAGGTTTTACACATACAACCGAGGTCAAAATATGATCTCCAAACTGTCTGTGGCACCGTTTTATCTCGACCATCAATGATTAGATGTTATGGATATTAATCATCAAATAAGAAGCATTGGTACCTAGAATTCTGCCCACACACCTGCATAAGCATGTTGGGATTTGAACGCATCTGCCCCGGGCAGAGGAGCTTAAGCACAAGGATCAAATCGTACTCAGGATAACTGAAGCACTTGGTGGGAACTATAATCCAAATGCATTGCTTGTATTTCATATATTATGCAAGATAAATGATGTAACTCCGAAATTTAAAACTACGTAAGCTTCAGAACAATATCTACCAAAAAGACTTAAGTAATTTATGACTTACACAGGCATAGCAATCCTCGTCCTATTAGAATCAACTCGGTTAAACAATATTAGAACAGCTTACACTTTTCGACCTCATTTTTTCCCAGTAACACAGTGAAGAAAGTATTATCTTCCAAAAATAATGGGTATCTCAAAAAGCACAAGAAACAGCAAGCACACTTTCTAAAGCTAGTACCGTTCTATTAATCAACTTGAGCAACATCCAACTCTCTTCAGCGCAGATACATCATCCTTGACATTTATCCTCTCCCCTTTGCTCGGCAAAGATGCAGCTGCACCCTCATCCCCGGCTTCAACAGCTTTCTTACTCACTATACGATAAATTTGAGTCAAGACTTCAGCAAAAGCACTGTCCACATTAGTGGCTTCTAAAGCAGACGTTTCCATAAAATAAAGTGACTCTTTCTCGGCAAATGCTGTTCCATCTTCGGTGGACACCGCCACTAAATGTCGAAGGTCAGATTTGTTTCCAATCAGCATGACAACAATGTTGGGGTCAGTGTGATCCCTCAATTCCTTCAACCATCTCTCAACATTTTCAAAGGTGGATCTGCGAGTGACATCATACACAAGTAGTGCACCAACAGCTCCTCGATAATAAGCACTGGTGATGGCACGATACCTACAGTTCAAACAGATTCTTCAATACTATAAGCCTGACACTTCCATACACTTCTAAACATTAAAAAAAAAAAATCTCGTCATGCAAGCACACGATTGTTGATAACTTCAAAACCAGAAGCATGCATCACACACATATAAAAACTTAAGCATTCAATCAATAATAGAGAATTTCTAGTCTTGAAGTCGGCCAAGAAAACTGGAAAGTAATTGATTCATGCATTCACTACAATGGACATTGCCACACTAATGTAGGCTTACTATCAATTTTTACTCCAAAAGTACAGAAAATTAGCACACTCTTTTTATGTGGCATATATGCCAACCCAAGTAACTTGTATTTGATATTTGATACTACCACCAGGGCATTTGGATTATATATGTTTTCCAAAGCAGTGGTGATCCCTCTGTGGCCTTTCCTAAGATTGACACAACATTTCTTTATTTTGCAAAACAAAAAAAATGAAATACTGCAATTAAAGAAAGACAATTAATAAAAGCAAATACCAGCTCATCATATCGTTAAGTCATTGCATCAGAACCCAGAAGCAACACAGAGGACACAACTGTAGCCCTTGTAGCCCTTTGCCCAACCAAATAACCATACACTCAAGTCACAAATAGACATAGTTTATTTTTTATTTTGTTAAGTATAATTGTAACAAAATAAGCTACAACAAAAGGCCATAAGTTTGCTGGGAAGAAAACCCAGCAATAGAGCAACCATGTACCACCAAACAACAGGGGCTCAACCTAGAATAATTAATCAGTCTTTCTCGAGCTGCTTAAACTGAAATTGTCAAAACCATGTCACCATACACATCAAATCATTTAAAACTAAACTGACTGCAAAAATTAACAGTATGGTATTTATTATAACATGTCCAATGAAACCGCTAACTTTCAACTCCATCTATAATTGAACTAAATAGATCATAATATATTGCAAATAAAAAGGTCTACTGCTTCACTTTCTTTTCTACAAAATTTCACTCTGGTTTACATGTCCCAGGCAAAATGTAGAAAGAGTTCATTATGGGTGGCTTAAGCAAATAAGCTTTTCCAATTGATATTCTAACCACCTTCTCTAAATTTCATTTGAGACCCAAGTTTACTACCATATCCATCCAATGGAATGAGGAAAATAGTTTGAGAAAGTCGTCTAATCAAATTTCCACTCAGGCATCACTTTCGAAACTAAGTACATCAGTATAGAGGCATCTACCACCTAATAATTTTGAGTGCATGCTTATCTTAAATGTTCGAGATTCAAAATAAATTATAACCAGATGACTGAGTACATTTATCAAAAAGATGGTTTCCGTGCTGGAGGATAGAAAAATGCACGCACCCAAACAACGTCAAATTAAGAACCTAATTGTGCAGAACACAGTAATTTCACAAGAGACAATCATAACACTCCAAAGCACTTTTGATAAGCAGAAGCGAAAGCCTAATCCTAAACTCTTCATTGACAATAAATAGCAGCAAGAATCTAGATCCAAAACATATCTGGGGTAACACGATAGTCACATCAAACAATCTAGATCTAGATTCAGATCTGATAAATCCAAAACTACCATCATTCTCGCTTCACTAAACCTGCAACAACATTGCCGACTCAAACTAACACTCAAACCAGATCAGCAACTACCACACTCGTACCCACAGAAACACAAACCCTAGATCACAAAGCTACCCATCACCAATAAAACCAAACACAAACAAGCATAAAAAAAAACAAACAAGAAAACTAAAAGCAAAGCAATTATGCAAAGAAGCGACCTTTCTTGCCCAGCGGTGTCCCAAATCTGAGCCTTCACAACCTTCCCGTCCACATTCAAGCTCCGCGTGGCAAACTCCACCCCAATCGTCGACTTGGACTCGAGGCTAAACTCGTTCCGAGTGAACCTAGAGAGCAAATTCGACTTGCCCACACCGGAATCTCCAATCAGAACCAACTTGAACAGGTAGTCGTAGTCGTCCTCTGCTCTGTACCCCGCCATGGATTACCACCGCCTCCTCCCCACAAAATTGGAAACAAAAAAATCGGAAAAAAAAGGAGATCACAAACCAGATTGGCCCTCGAACGGAAAGAACGGAAATTTTCTGATTTCGGTGGCGGGATTTCTCCGGCGAGGGCGTGGGAGTGGAGGCGGTGGGGGGGAGGGGAGTGGTTTTGAAGAAAGGGATCGATAAACGGTTTTTTCGATATATTTGGGTTTTTTTGGGTATTTTATAAAACTAATGGCATTTCTGATATTTTGTTGTAAAATATGGGTAATATCGTAAAATGGGGACGTTTTTGAGGAACGTTGTTGACGTTTTCTTTTGACTTTGACCGGTGTGTATTTTTGGTCCGTGAGTCGTTGAGCTGTTAAAAAATAATATGAATGCAACTGTTTTAAATCACAGGGTCTCAATTAATTTAACTTGATATTCGACTCGATTAAAATTTAAATTGTAATTTGAATTGCAAATAAGTAGCACTACCTCGTGAGTGATTATTTGTGAATTATGTTTTTAATTTTTTCTGTTAATTTAATAAAAATAAATAAATAATATAATGCAAATTAGGGTTTATAATGATTTTGAAAAGGATGTAGAATTCTGAGTAAAAATAACTAAAGATCAATGTTCAATAAGGTAATAATTTATTGAGAGGTTTAGGGTTTAATTTCTGCATGCCATGGGCAGGCCTGTATGTGGTCTGAGTAAATATGTGGGTGCGTGTTCATTTGCTTCGCAAAAAAAAAAAAAAAATTAAGAAACTACACAGTACTCAGTATACATGCATAGCATAAATCTACAGATAAACAAGAAGAATCATTTTTCATCTGGGGTCCGGATAAAATTGATGATGGAGGTGGATCTGTTTCTGCCAGAGATTGTTTGATTAATGTCCATGATCAATGGTGCAGCTCCTGTGTTAGCAAAGCTATACTCCAAGTCTCCAAGTCCAATTCCACGTTCTGTGATTCCTTCCACTGCCTGCACCACCTCTGACATTGAAGGTCGTTTATCGGGATCACCTTGCAAACACCAAATTACAGTTTTCATCATCTTCAACGCTTCTTCCTCACTGTCCTGCAAAGATTGGCATCTCTTGTCGACGATGTCGATTAGTCGATGTTTTTTAGCTGGCTTCTTCATGAGTAGTCTAAGCAAATCCACTTCCTCCTCGGTTCTTGACAGCAACTACTCCATAGCTGTAGACATCTGCTTTCTCTGAGATCTTTGAAGTTAACCGCTCTTATGCTAGATACCCAAGTCATGTTCCTCTCATTTTGGTTACTACTGCACTCAAGTCTCGCTCAATCACTTTTGATGCTCCGAAGTCGGAAATCTCGGCGTTGATCAATTTACCGTCCAAGAGAATGTTGTTGGTCTTGATATCCAAATGTGCTATTCTCTGTGAACATTCTTCGCGAAGGTAGCAAGCCCTTTTGCTACATCAACTACGATTTCTTCCGAGTCTCCCAATCAAGTGCAACAATAATTTCCTTCTTGGAGAAAACCCATTTGTCTAGTGAACCATTGCTCATATATTCATAAACTAGTAAATGATGAGATTAATTTTCTGCACAAAAGCTAATCAATTTGACCAAGTTTGCGTGATGGATCTTACCTATAGTGTCAACCTCGGCGAGGAATTCCAGTCTTCCATGACCCGTGGCATGCAAGCACTTCACTGCAATTTTGATCCCACCAGTAATGATTCCTTCATGGACAGTACCAAATCCTCCTTCTCTAAGCCTCCTAGAGAAAATATCAGTAGCAATCCTAAGCTCGTTATAAGTAAATTTCAGGGGTGTGCTTTCCTTCATGTCCTGGAAATCATCTTCATTACCGCTAATCCTCTTTTTTCTTGCAAAGATGACACATACTACTACAATCAGAGAAAAAGATAGAAGAGGTGCATTAACCGAGCCAAGTATAATGGCGAACAAAGAGATTGATCGTGTCCCGGCCTGGTCATGATCACTAGAATGATCAGGTGAAGGCTCAGGAGCACCTGGGTTCACTTGAACTTTGATGAAGGCTGAGGAGGCATAACTTTCCACATATTTGATGCTCCAAGCCTTCGTTGGGAAAGGCTCGGACGTTACAAAATAAGCCATCTCCAACATGAGATGCATTAGCCTTGCATGAACAATTGCTCAGACAAAAGCTCTTGCAGCTTTCTACATTCGTCTGTTTTTATGATATCCTCTTTATTTGCACGGATTGATTCATGTTGGCAACTATAAGCTGATTAGAACTAAACTGGGATAGCTAATTAGTTCTAAGATTGAAAGGATTATCTAGTCAATTAGCTAAAGAGTAGTACCACCGCATATGACATAATGGGAAGAATATTAAAATGTAATTTTGTGCTCCATTAACCCATTGCACCAATAGTTGGAAGGATTCCATGTATGGTATAGACATAAATGATATCAGCTTGTTAAGTTGACGCAAGTGAGAGTGTTTGAACTTGAAGCACAGGCGACCGGCCTTCCATCATTTGAACTGCACAAATGACAAAAGCACAATTTCTAGTAATTTTCTACTGCTCTAGACTTGCAGGCAATAACAGCTGAGGTCCGCAACATTATTTTATGCCGAGAGTGCTAAAATAAGACATTATCAATATTATACCAAAGAAAGCTTAAAATTATTAACCAAGAAAAACTACGACATCTCCTTAGTACACTAACATTGGGCTTCAATTTTAACCAATTCTTCCTCCTTGCCAACTGTTAGCTACGTATTAGGACAGTACGAGCATCTGCAAACTTGATCTTAATTAATTACCAACAATTTCGGAAATGAGTACATACAAATTGCATCATATACGCCCGTTCCCTCGTGTATAAATATTTAAGAAGTGTAGTCAGCTAGTGTTTGCTTGGGCCATGCAAAGGTGTTATTAACCCCCCTGGGCTTGCAATACTGCTTGACTCTTTTTGACGATTTACAGGAACGCCAATGGCCCATGTAGTTTCTTGGGGCATCAATTCCTGATAATTATTTCATTTGTACATCTTATCTAAAAAGATGCACATCAAACCCCAAGAAAGTGAATCTTGCTCAGGGCATCATCCGCATGTTCTCAAATCGGACAAGCAAAATGCTGTGTCTATCTTATTAGTTGAGACAAAGTATGCTGGCCAATATTGAAGCGAGGTAAGGTGCTCAACAATAACTAGATAACATTATAGATCGGCCTACACTTATCATCAGAGAAAAGAGCGAGCAAGTGCTTACTGTGGCGGGCCAAGCAGACCAAAAGAGCTTGAATATGCCATCACATCACATGTGACACAAAATCTAGTGCAAACCAGCTTTTGTAGCCAGCCAGCTTTGTGTATTTATACTAAACTTTCCAGGAAGAAATCATAATTTTTTTACAGTAATTTCAACTTGACTGTCAGTACTACATTTGGCCACTTTGGTAGGGATGTATGGGCATCCTATGCTGCTTGTTTGAATTATGGCCGCTCTCCTTGATCTCAATAATTTGAATTCATTCTACTGTACTAGTGCAAATTCATGTATATATATTCTGAACTGTGTACAAGGACGTTTGTCAGATATATGATAACATATGTATGCCATATTGTTCAAACTTAAAATCAGCTAAAAATCAATACTAACCATTCACTGATAGAGATGAGTTTGCAAGATATATGATAATATATGCATGCCATGTTCCAAAAATTAAACTGGACTATGTTTGTAACGTATATATGAACCTTTCTCCATAGGAGGGAGCTACTTACGCTGTTCTTGTATTGGCCCACAACTCCAATAATGTGTTTACAAGTTGACAAAGGTATAAGATTCCTGATTTGACTTCCTTGGCTGTTGCAGCCAAACCAGGAAGAAAATACCTGTCTCCACCAATTTTGTTTAAAAAAGCTGCAGGTTTTCCCTGCTGTATAGAAGAGGAATTACTAATTCGAAGTTCAAAGGATCCGACCACCCCCACATGTGGAGTGAACTACAACTATGTACGCACTACGTACTCTCTTCCCCTCTGGTCTGGGCATATATATCTAGACATTTCTGCAAGCCATAATTTTGCTTCGTACACTAACATGTTTGATGTGATATCGATCGGTGGGAGCGTATGTTCATTGTATGCCTTCTTTTGGTTTTCACAACTTTGTAAGAAGTCGCATTTAGGTGCTAAAAGTATGAAAGTAAACGAATTGAGATCAAATTGTGAAAAGTAAAGACAATAAAATTTTCCAAACGAGTAAAGGTTGCATACAGAATATTGGGTTCCCATAAAATTTTGAAATCTGGCATATAATGCAAGATTTGTAGTTAGGTTTGGTATAAAAATATGAATTCAATGCAATGCAGTTAATTGACAACGTTCTACACGTTTTATCCTTTTCAGAATTGACCACTTGCAATTCTCATCCTCAAAGAAAATTTCGGAAATAGGAACTTTCAAAGAGGTTTTCAGAATTCGTATAATAGCCAAAACCACCAGCATTGAGGGCGATTCTTGTATGTAATGTAAAAAGTTAACGTAGTTCAATAATATATGATCCACTTTTAAGAATTTAATCCAAGCCATATAAATTCCCATATCAAAAACAAAAAAATAAGCTCCTCCGCCTACCAAAACTTGGCCTTGTGACTGTAACTTCAATAATGTTGTAAATCTGGCATTACGTCCAACAATTTCTGGTGCCACAAAAGATTGCACGACTTCACATTGAAATAATTTCATGTGGAATATGTCATGTCCTTATATTGTATGAAAAAAAAGAGCATAGCTGATGAATAATTGAGACATCAAAGTTTTCTGTCTGCCACATCTTTGAGTGGACACACTAGGCAAAACGAATTACTTTGTCAAAGTTGTAACATCTGATACGTGGAAAGGAGCCGGCCAAATCCAAACACCAAAGTTTCAAAGGCCGGATCATATGCATAATCTTCCTTGGTTCAATGAAATGACACGCCAAGAAACTTAATTAAACATTGTGCATTACATATTATATTGTGTGAGTTGAAGATATGCATGTACTATTTAAGAAGAAAGAATTTTCATTAAAAAAAAAACTATTGAAAGGATGTTTGTTGACTTACTGGTTCTCATGGAATTTGCTTATAATGATTTGGGTGTATATTCTTTCAACAACAAAATAAAAGAAAATAAAATCACATGTATTATGTATCTATGTACTGTTTTGAAGGTAAATTAGTTCATTTCCCAGGCCATTACCAAGAAGCCTTGGTTGGCAGTGGAATACAGTTCCCTAAAAATAATGAATGATTGGAGATGTGCATATTGTATTGGGAGAAGCTGCCAGGCATTCATGGAGAATGCCAAATGAATGTGAAAAACACACACAAAGGGTAGCTCCGTATCATGATTCCAAGGAAATAACAGACAGCTGCGAGCATGTTTCTAAATTTACAGCAAAAGACAAGCCTGTAAACTCAGGTGGTCGACATTATGGGTGGCTTCCACAGCCTAGGAGGCTGGCTTCCACAGACTAGGCGCTACCAAGTGTGTATTCATTCACCCACTTTTGTTTGCAAAATAAAAATGCTGCAATTGTATTTGTTTATCCGCTCTGATTATTATTGAAGTAACTAATAAAGAAGTTGGACATGATATCACTCACGTCTCACATAAACACCCCCTTTTCTATGGCCAATTACAATGGACATTCCTGTTGTGGAAAATTTATCAGGATATGATGTAGTTGGCGTTTAGAAACGTAAAGCAAGACTGGAATTTTTTTTTCTCAAATTCTAGATAGAATAATGTGACAGCGTAAAAAGGAAAAATGTGTAGGCAGCCACCGTGAGGGGGGGGGGCTTTCCTAAGAAATTGAGTCGTTTGAGAAATGGGCGACATAGCCGCCTGCTTGTTCACGCACCAACGCAACGACAAAGTTCTGCCCTTCACGTGATTTAGGCTTCCCTACACTCTTCTCCCCTCCCAAGTTTTCTATAATATACCATGTCTTCCATAAATATATACAAAGAAAAACTTCACATGTTGTAATCACACATAACTTAAATAGAGTAAACTTTCCGACATTAGTTAGTAACTCACTGTACAATACAACAACCTCTTACACATCCTACAGGCATAAATACAGTTGTTCTTTGCCTAAATCAACACAAAAATACAACCAGGGCAACTATATATATATATATACATAT
>JAVDBV010086112.1:0-19713 GCA_032619315.1 Piper longum | reverse complement strand
CCACCCCACCCTGCCACCACCGCTGCTTGCCACAGCCACCCTAGCCTCGCCGTGGTTTCCGCCACCCCGACAAGTTCGCCCTCGCCCCACCGCGATCGCCGTGCCACGTTGTGGCTTCGTTGGATCATGGAGGATGGGTGATGGCCGGACGGTAGGGGAACGGTCGGCAATGTTCTGATGGTGGCCTGCGGCATCGATTGGTGGTGGTGCGGCCGGAGGCTATGTTGGCGATGAAAAAGGAGAGCGGCAGACGGTATGGGGAATAAGAAGTGTAAAGAGGAGGTGGGGAAGAATAGGTGGATGGCGATATCATAAATAAAAGTTGATTCTTCTTCGACTCAAGTAAAAAATAATAATTAACTTACAATAAATCCTAAACAAATCTAAAAAAATAGGAAAAAACCCCTATAAAATATATTATACACCATAACAACACAATAACATATTATGTATATTACTATATTATATTATTGAGTTGAGTTTGAGTCTAGCTATGAGTCGAATTTGAGTCGAGTTCGAGTTATAATCGAGGCAAGTTCGAGTTGAACGTGGCCTTACTCAAAATCGGCTTGTAGGATTCGAGTTCGAGCTCGAGCATTTAAATATTGAGTTTCGAGTCAAATTAAGGTAAGTCAAATACTAAATAATTACAAGCTGACTCGCTCAATTAATAGCCTTAACCAAACCGACCCCGACCACCCACCTGGTCTCCCCTGTCAAAGAAACTCGCCGTCATCGTCGCCGTGTCCCAAGCCATCAAAAGGAGGAAGCTTGCATCTCCTGTGTCGCTTTGCCTTGGCCCCCTCCCCCGAAGCCCTCACTGGCGTGCTGAACTAGCTCTGAAAGTCGGAGCACCGGTCGCCGGTGGTGCTCACCTTCTTCAAGCTCGCTTTCTGCAAAGGCGGCGTCGACCTCTCGCCGGCAAAATGTGCTGGCGTCGTGCTCATGCTGTCGTCGGAGGAGCAGAGGTACGTCACCCAGGATGTGCTCGCCTGCATCATCGCCGCCGTCGGCAACCAGAGCTCGCGCGTCTTGTGGGACGTCTTGTGGAGCGCCCGCAGTGGTTACTGCCCCGATTTCTCTGACCTCAAAGATGAGAGTCATCCATGTTAGTCCCACCTTTCCCCCATCTATTTTCAAAAATTTTCTCACATTTTTGGAAATTTCCACCCTTAGAGTCATTGCCACTTCGGCTCACCGCCGGCAAGTCTCTAGCCCTCCCTCGGCCACCAGAATGGTACCACCATAACCGCCTCGTGGTCGTTTGTCAATCCACACCCTTCACTACCATCAGTGCCGCCGCAGTAGTTGTTGGCGATGGCTTCTGTCCGTTGGTATTCCACCGTAATTGTTGCCATTCGAGCCATTTATCAATGCCGACAAGCCACCTCCGCCCAATCTGACCACCCAGCCATCCTTCCTTTATCGAGATCTTTGTTTTGAGATCACGCATGACCACCGCTGTGGCTGTGATTGCAGTCGGCAATGACGCCGCATCCTATGGCGATTCTGCCCCTTTTTCGATCAATAATTGGTTGGACCTTGCGAATCACCACCGCCAATATCTCCGCCTTGATGCCCTCTCTCAATCGTGACTGGCGGCAGCCTCCGTCATGCTATAGCCAACATTTTAGCAACGGGCATCACCCGCCCTACCGAACCTGTTTGCCTACATTCGTGTCCGCTAGCTCGAGTCTTGTTCACACTCATTTGTGTCCACCTACTTGTTCGCGTCCATGTCAGTGCCCATCAGTCTAGACCAGCCTAACCTACCTAGCCCACTAATTTATCTCACCCCGATCGAGTTAACATGGTTGATTCGGTTTGGTTCATTGTAGTTAACCCTGCTTGGCTCATTTTTTGCCATTTTTCCAAAGTTTTCGATAATTCGAGATACCCAACATTAGTTTAGATACATGTTCACATTATTTAACATATTTTAACATTATGAATATTTTTATTTATGTATTTATTATTTATTTATTTATTTATTTATTTATCTATTTATTTATTCATTATTATTTATTTATTTTATATATTTTTTATTGTATATGATGAATGCTTATATGATTACTTGTTATTATTAATGATATGTTTACTTATTAATATTTATCATATTATGTTTATTAAATTTTATTTATTTATTTATTTGTTCGTTATATGTATGTTATTATTTATTTGTAGTTAATTATGTATTTTGTATTTGATAATTTTGATACTATTATTATTCACGATTAACTAATACCAACTAATTATTTACTTATTTATTTATCAAATGATTTTTATTTATTTATTTTATATTTATATGTTTACTAATGCCAGTGTATGTGATATTTACTCATGTTTACCTGTATATTTACGTAGGATATTGATAATAATTTGAGGTATTTATTATTTATCTATTTATTAATGAGTGTACTTATTTATTTATTATTTGTTTATTATTCATTTTCTTTATAATGCCTCAATTTACGTGCTAAATGTTTAGTTGTAGGTTTATTTATCATTGTTTTCTTTATTAGGATATATTAATGATGCGAGCATACATTACAAACATGAATTTTATACAGATGTCAATATTTTACTTAGTAATGAGTTTCGATGTAAATTTTGAAGTCCGAGCTCATCGTAAATGAGACAATATGCTTGGAGTTTGGATCGCAGTCAAGACTTTTCTCATCTTTATCGCTATAGTCTATTGTGGATTTGATTTTCAAATCGTAGGATGTATTAAGTAGTTGTTTTATTGAACCACTTAACACGAACCATTTAAACGTATTCTACTTCCGTGATTAATAACCCTCTAGGATGAGATCCCTGGAATCTAATTTCGAAAATAAGATCCACCGTAAGTCGCCTTCGAGCCTATATATAATTCCTTTTCCAAGCCTATATATACTTTTATCGAGTTGTCAATAAGATGAAAGATGGGAAAATCGACATGTACGTACAGCGAGCAGTGCATGTGGTAGTAAAAGTGGGCTTTGGATTCGTGAGTGGGTCGTTCCATTCCTGAGAAATCCTGATAACTCCGCATGTTAAGTTTCCTCACACCTAGAGAAATGTGGAGGTTTACGGGTACTATTTGGTAAAAATGCACGTTTGGATATATAGTTTAAAAGGGCACTAAAGGCGATTGCATGAGAGTTTTTGGCCTTCGTGCTCAGGGCCAAGAGATATACGAAGGATGTAGAGAGCTTTAGGATATACTAGTAGTCTTAAGGGACAGAAAAAGAAATGAGAAAATGTCGAGGCATCTAACGAGTCAGAATGGGATGTTGTCAAACCAAGGCAGACGAGTCTTGATTAGTGTCGTTTGAGAGTTCACATGGAGGATATGTATAATGTTTTCTTTCTCATGGAATATCAAATTATGCTTACCAGTTTGTACTAGTTATTTTTTGGCTCAATAATATTCATTACTGAAATTTTTCATATTATATATATAGGTCGTGTGATCTTGAGTCGGTTTTGGTGGGAGGACAGATAAACACTACACACACTTGAATTTAGTGTAATTATTTTCTTTCATACTTTCATTTATATTTTATGTATATTGACATGTATTTAATAATGTTTTCTATTCTCAAGAATTAAGCGGGTCATTTAGATCTATATTATTTATCGAGTCTTACCGATTATCAGTTTTAATGATGAATCAATTCAATCATAATATTTCTGATTCAATTCTTAGGCAAAATTATATTGTTACATAGGGTATCTTCGATTGCAGGTAATATCCAAGTATTGTTGCTACCCTGATATCTTTACTTGCAACATTGTCATGAGTGCATATTGTGTTTATGGTAGACCTTGTGATGCTGCTGAGTTTCTTGAATCGACGGTTAAAGTTGGGTTGTGTCCCCAATTGGTTACCTTCAATACATTCTTGAAATCCTTGTGCAAGGAAGGTAAAATGGTGGAAGCCAGGAGGCTTGTTTACAGGATGCGCTTTGAAGGTGTTGCGGCTAATGCTTTTACTTATACTACTCTTAATGATGGCTATGTCAAGGCTGGGCTTGTCGATGAAGCCAATTCTGCTTTGCAAGAGATGATTCATATGGGTTTAGATCTAGATTGTTATACCTTTAACATTCTTTTGGTGGGGTATCTGTGAACTTCGTGGCAAGGAAGAAGCTAATCGGTTCTTTAATTGCCTAAGTCTGAGAACTTGCCAGTCTTCAGATGAACTTGCCATTCATGTCTTAATATTGAAGTATTGTTTGTTCGGTTAGTTGGAGGAAGTGCTACGGCTGGTGTGGCTCATGCTTAAGAAGGGCACCCCTCCTTATGTGTTTCTGTTCAATGCCGTGATATCAGGTTATAGCGAAGACGGGAAGATGATGCGTTTGATGTGTATCATACTATGGTGGAGCTTGGCTTGTCGCCTTCAGCTTCCACGAGCAATTCACTTTTGATGGCCTTCTGCAAGAAAGGAAGGCTGAATGAGGCAAGGGACCTCATGGATGAGATGACTGAGTCTGTTTCTGGCTCCACTATATTAATAGATGGTTATTTTAGAGCGGGTGATAGAATTAATGCGATCCTCCTATGGAAGCTTATGGAGCAAAGGGGAATATCTCCTGATGTTGTTGCGTTCTCTGCTTTGATTGATGGATTTTGCGTATTAGGGTTCATGGATGAAGCATGTGAAGCTTTTGATGATATGTCAAAGAGAGGATTGTCTCCAAATAAACTCACATATAATTCTTTGATTGCTGGATTTTGTAGGATTGGCAACTTGAACGAAGCTAAAAAATTGGAAGAAGACATGGAAAAGTGGGCTTCTTCCTGATTTGTTTACCAAAAATATAATTATCAATGGATGGTGTAAACAAAAAATGATGAAAGAGGCAAGCAATTGCTACAGTAGTTTACATAACATAGGCTTGATTCCTGACATAGTTACTTACAATACTTTGACTATTTCCTATTTGAAAGTATCTGCTTGGTATGTAGCTTCCCAGTTTGTGAAGTACATGAGAGAGGGTAGCTGGGAGCTGGATACCACTACTTACAGAGTTACAGTATATTGATCCAAGCGCACTGCCGTGCTCAGCTGTGAAATTAGTGGATGAATTGATTTGGAGAGGAATTTTTGGCACTGTTACTTACAATACAAATATAAATGGAATCTGCCACAATACAGTAGAACGCGCAGCAACTGTGATGTCGAAGATTATTAAGATGCCTTTCGCTCCAAATGTGGTGACTGATAATATATTGCTGTTTCACTTCTGCAAGTTGGGGATGACAGAAAGCGTGCTACGATGGGCAGAGAGGTTAAAAGTGCATTCTTTTGCATTTGATGCTGTCACATACATGATTGAAGAAAACGCTTACCATAATTTTCCAAGAGAAAATTTAACATCTCAGTAAGAGCTAAGTGAGAAAGGCAGATTTTTTGAATTTTTTATGCATATCACATTTTACTTGTCCATGTATAAACCTCCGAGGAACACATCACCAGTGCTTGTAGAAATGTACAACCATTATTTGTAAGATATTCACGAGATTGTAGAATTATTGGTATGGTGCTATGTTGCTTTCCATGGTGCTTGGTAAGCCTCATGTAATGACGGCGAAATGCTGACTTAGACAAGTGGCAACAAGTGGCATTGCACATCAAGAGTGACTTATTCAAGTGATGCTGTATTGATTGGAATGGTAAGTCCACAAAAGTGTGTCATGGAGGATTATGCCAATTTCTTGAATGTTATATTTTACTCCCATGGAGTATTTTACTGTCTTAGATGAAATTGATCCACAAGGTCAACTTCACAGGCTAATGTAATGAAAGAATGAGGTCTATTGTAATACCTTGATTTCAATTCACCTAAAATTTGAATTAAAAATATTATGATCGAGTCAAGTCATGTCTAAAGTTGTTAATATGTAAGACTAGATCAATAATATAGATCGAAATAATCTATTTAGCATCTTGAGAATGGAAAACATTACTAAATATGTGTTAAAATACATCAAATATAAATAAAAACATAAAAGTCGACTTACGGGTACAAAACCTACATATATAATATAAAAAAAACATCATAAGCAACGATTTCACTTATCCAAAATATAACTAAATATCAAACTATTAAATGAGAGAAGACTTATATTTAAAGGAAAACCATTATATACTTCCATTGAACTCTCCATAAGGCTAGTTTGGTGATGCCTATCTCGACATTTCCTCATTTTTTTATAAACCCTTGGGACTACCCGTTTATCCTAAGTCCTCTTCTTTTTTCTATTATATCTCTTAGCCTTGAACACAAATGTTGAGTACATTCAAATAGTCATCTTCAGTACCCTTTGAACCACATGTCCGGACATGCACTGCATTAAATAGTATTTGTAAACCTCCACGTTTATCCGAGTTTCGAGTGTGAAAAAATTCAAAATACGGAGTTGTCAGGATCCCTCGGGAATAGAGCATCCCTCTCACTAATCCAGATCCCGCTATTACTAACATGTGTACCTGCTCATAGTATGTGCGAGTCGGTTTACTATCTCTTGTCTTACTGAAAACTAAATAAAATCATATATAGGCCACCAAATAGATTTATATAATAGACCCAAAGGCAACTTGTGGTAAATCTTATTTCGAAAATAACTCGATGGATCTCATCCTTAAGGGTTATTAATCTAGGAAGTAGCATATGTCTAGATGACTAGTGTTAAGTGTGGTCCAATAAAATAACCACTCAACAAGTTTTGTAATTTAGGAATTAAATCCATGATAAAATAAAGCAATAAAGATGAGAACAGTCCTAACGGGCTTGTGGTCTAAGTTCCAAGTGCCTCTGCACATGTACAAACTCTCAAACTTACATCGAAGCCCAATGCTAAGTAAAGTACTAACATATCTACATAACACTTGCTCATGGTGTATGATCACATAATCAATATATCATTATAAAGAAAACATTGCTAAACAAATCTATAACTAAACATCCATCATACAAATTGAGATATAATCAAGAAGATGACTAATAAACAAACAAACAATAAATAAATAACTAAGCTCAAGGATATATAGATAAATAATAATACGCAAAAATAAATAATACTCTAATCAGTAAATGAAAATATAATTAAACTATATAAATGTATGGCTAAACACGAGCGAATATCACATATACTCGTGTTGGTAAACATGTAAATAATTAAATAAATAAATACATAATCATTCGATAAATAAATAAATAAATAAATAATTAGTTAATATTAATTCATACCATAGTTATCCAATACAAGAATACATAATTAAATACAAATAAATAATAACATACACGCAACAAACAAATAGATAAATAAATAAAATTAAGTAAACATGAATAAGATTAAATTAATAAGTAAATATATCAATAATAATAATAATAATAATAATAATAAACAATCACATTAGCATTCATCATATTCGACAAATATATAAATAAAAATACTCATAAAATCAAAATATACTAAATAATATAAATATGTATCCAAACTAATATATAGGTTCTTGAATTACCAAAATTGATAGAAAAATGGCAAAAAACGATTAAAAACGGTGAACCAAGTAAACTGGTGTGAACCAGATTGAATTGGGCCTAGTTAACTTGTTCTAAGTTAGCTGAAAAGGTGGGTTGGGTTGGCTGGGCGGACATGGCCATAGACTTAGGAATGCAGGTAGGTGAACAAGACTTGGGCCGGTGGACTCGATGTGGGTAGGTAGATGCTAACATGGGCAAATGGGTGCTACATGGTAGGCGATGCCCGTCATTGGAAAATGTCCACAGTAGCACGATGAACGTTGTCGCCAATGGTGATCGACAAAGGATGTTGATGCGGAGGTGATGGTTGTGGTTCTCAACAAGGTCTAGCTAGCTACTAGCCGAAAAATGGTTAGAAAGTGGGGGAATTGTCGCTAGATGTGGCGAGGTGTCCGACTGTGATCGCGGCCACGACGGTGGTTAGGGTTGGCCTCAAAATATCGGCCTCAACGAAATGAACCTATCTAGGTAGTTGGCTTCATCGAAGGTGGTTCGTCGGCTTTGAAAAACAGCCCGAAAGGTGATCGCGGTGGTAAAAATGTTGGGTAGCCGGCTCTGAAAAACGGCCTGAAAGGTGATCACGGTGGTAAAAATGCCGTCGCCGGCAGCTACTACGGTGGTGCCGGTGTCAGAGCTGGGCTGGGATCAATAGCCGGTCGCAAGGCAATCACGATCAAGTTGGTCGAGTGGCCGGAGACTTGCCGGTATCTAGCCAAGGTGGCAGCGACGCTAGGGTGCAAGTGTAAAATAATGAGGAAAATCAAGCTTTTGGTTTTAATTTTTATTGAACGATCTAGGTCTTGCCACGTGCCACGATCTAAACCATTCAGCAACTCGTGGACTTAGTGGGGCCTACCTATGGGTATATGCTATATATATATATATATATACTAAAAGCTCATATTAAGACCGTCCAAAATTAAAACTAACTTGTTCTAAAAATGACTCTATAGGTGGGAATCGAGACAAGAAAGTTAAATGAGTCTTTTAATTAGATCAAATTGAGCCTCGTTGATTTGAATCTCTACGATTCATGAAAATGAGATACCCTGAAAATTCCAAACGAGTACTAAATGCTACAATAACATAGATCTAGCCATAAACACCTGTATAATACATAAAAGAAAATCTATATACATCATATATATACAGATAACTTATGCTCTGTTATAGCATAATTGAACCTATTATCTTCATGTTGGGCATACGCAGCCTCAATAAAATGCTCATATGTTTATCTGGGTCTCATACTCATGGTCTGTGGTCTAAAACCTGGTCTAGCTCGAACTCACCCGGACCGATTCGAGACTGGCCTAGACCAAGCAAAACTACAAGTAGGTGAAATCCTAACTCAAAACTGGGTTTTACATCAATGGTGTGGCAACCCATGAAGATGGCAGCATTGAAGGATAAATCACTCTCATGAGAATGTAAGGGACTTCTTATTCTGTATTTCTTACTAATGGGGTAGAATTCATTTTTTTGGGGCCTGTTTTGTTGACCAATGTTAGACTTCAGAGCAAGGGTGACCATCAGAGAATCATGAACAGATTAAACTTTAGAATTAGCTCGTGTGTCAATTATAAAAGTATAAACTTTGCATTAATTTTTTGGTTATTTAAGAAGCGCAATTACAGAAACACAATTTTCACTTCACGCGTTTCATTCTTTCTTTCCTCCACATCTAACTAGCATGATTACTTTGCTTGACTAGCATTACTTTCATAGAAGTGCTTTTAATTATTTAATGCAATGCGAAGCAAACATAAATCCTGACGAATGTTACAAGTATTCTCTTACGATCTTCAAGAGTTTGCAATCGTAATGATAAAATTAGAAACAATGAGAGCTTGGATAATTTGATGAGAGCATTGTAAGGTGAGGTGGAGTTTGAGGAGGATGAGAGAACTGGAGAAAGATTGGAATTGAGAAGATTTTTGGATGAGAAAGAAGAAGAAGATGATGATGATGAATGCAAACTACATTGTTGTTCCCCATTATACACCCTTCATCTTTCCCTTTTCTATTTTCTTAAATCCCACTAATTTTAACAAGTAATTTCAATATCAGTACTTTTATATGTATTATAGTGTTCACAAGCTATCATTATATATTTTTCTTTGACGATAGGTTCGTCATTATATAAGCCAAAAATGACACATGCGGTTATTATTTATATGGATTTATCTGCTCTTGTTACCATTTTGTTCTGTCAAAATAAAAATAAAATAAAATAAAATAGAGCACAAGCCTCAAGTAATACTCTATATTGATTTTGTTTGTTTGTGTCTCCTATGGATTTTTTTGTGCACTATCACATATTTTCTTCTATTAGCTCCAGCAGCATTCTTCCTCAATCTAGCAGTTGAATTCACCAACTAAGCTCTTGCTAAATTGATTTCTGCGGCTTCCCTGCTTTGGAGATCTTGACTGCTTGTTTCAATTCTTCCGTTACTTCACTCATCTTGGGTCTTTCTTTGGGATTTTTCAGGAGGCACTTCTCTGCTAGTTTAGCTATTCTTCTTGCTGCATGCAGAGAATACTGGTTATGGAGCCTTAAGTCCATAATCATGGAGAAGCTTTTGCTATCAACTGGAAATTGCTTGACCCAATCCAACAATTTGCGCTCTGCAATCGGACGACTTAGATCTAACGATGGCCGTCCGGTAAGGATTTCATACAGCACCACCCCAAAACTCCACACATCGCTTTTTACTGTCAAACGGCCAGTTTGTACATATTCTGGAGCTGCATATCCAAATGTTCCTATCACCTATAACGAGATACTTCTCATTTAGCAACCAGGGATTTTTCTTTTTCAAAGAAACCAGGAATTATAATGAAATTGTGTCTATTTGCACAATATATGACAACTAGTGAGATATATAAGGAAAAGGACAATTACAAGGAAGGTAGGCACCAACTGAATAGAAAGCAAATATGACCAACAGTCTACACAGAAGAAAGCCCATACCGCAGTGGAAACATGGGTATGTCCAGCTCTTGGCCCTTCTCTAGCAAGTCCAAAATCAGAGAGTTTTGGCAGGAATTCATTATCTAGTAGCACGTTTGATGTTTTAAAATCTCTGTATATTACCTGCTTGGTTATAGACAAGTTCAAATTTGATTGACAGTGATGTTAATGTCTGCAGAAGTTCTTAACCTACTAGTGATAATAATGTGATTTTTCAGGCGAAGTATAGAACGTAACCTGCACTTCCAACTCCTCGTGCAAGTATGCCAATCCTTGAGCTGTACCTAAGGCTACTTGTAACCTTGTGTTCCAAGGTAGAACAGGTAGAGCTCTATCAAATAAATGATCTTCCAGCGTCTTGTTAGGCATAAATTCATACACCAATAGCCTTTGGATATCGTTTGCTTCATCTTCAGAACAGTATCCAATTAACTTCACAAGGTTGGGATGCTCAACCACTCCAAGAAATTGAACCTCTGCCATCCACTGCTTGTGACCCTGAAAACAACAAATATATTAAATGGAACGTCCATTATTAAAAGAGAGTAGTGCTAGAAGGCTATACATTTTACAATTCTTTGGTAGAAGGTTAACGAATGAAAATTTTGGGTGAAGTGTTACTTCCATTGACACGAGCTTTCAGGGTTTCTATTTTGATGGATGACAGGAAACCATGCAGAGTGACAGGTAAAGAGCCAAAAAGATAGTTTTCAACTTCTCATTTCTTAATCTCTACCTGGAAGCCATCCTTGTTGAGCTTTTTAACGGCGACCAGACTTCTACGCCCTTGCCCATCAGGATGCTGGATGAAACCTCTGTACACACTGCCGAAGCCACCTTCTCCAATCTTCAACAACTGGTTGAAGCAATTGGTTGCACAGCGAAGCTCAGGAAAAGAGAAAACACGCAAATTGTGAGCTTTCTCCTCGTACAAGTCCTGTATACTCCGGCGAGATGATCCTTCGCCTGATACAGTGCTTGAAGATCTGTTGCACGTCCCTCCTTGCTCCAACTTTGGTGCCAATTTCTGCTGCTGAGTGATTCTTTTGCCCTTAAAGCAATTCAAAATCTTCATTTCTTTCTACAAGTCTTTCAAAAAGTGAAAGCTTGGGTGCCAAGTTTGCGAAGGCTGATTCTTAGGAGCTCTTCTTGCATGAGAACGACCTATATAGCGAAATCCAGATAGATCACGAGGAAGCTAACCTGGAAAAAACACATAAAAATAAAAGTTTGATGTTAATGATGGATCAGAAAAGGCGAGTTTATCACTTGAAGATCAAAAAGACCAGTAACAAGCAATATCTGCATCTTTTATCAGTTGGGTCTTTGAGCAAAATCCAAAAAGACCATGCTTTTGCAGCGTGCTTGGGGCAAAAAAGCTGGCGACTTCTCACTCTGAACACTTCTCACTTGACTCTTGCGGAGAGGAAGATCTGGTCATCAGGGAGAACAGCAAGAGGATGCTTACTGTATTTGCAATTCACCTAACTTATACGTCGAATATAAGTGTTGATTAATAATGTTTTTCCCATTAGACAAAACATTTCTGCATTATTATATGCATAACTCTGATGCATGATAAGCAAATGTTTTTTAAAGTTGTTGGACCTTTTCTCGTGTGCAGTCAAGCACTTTGATCATACAACTTTTTTAACCTGACCCAGAAAAATTTTAAATCACTGGCTCATCTCTATTTGGTCGACGTTCTTGAGAAATTGTTTGTGATTAGATAATGCTGTGGTGCATTCTTTATGCTTAGGCGGCACAAATATGCTAGTTAAGGCTGACGTGGTTAAAATTTTTCACCTCTTGTAGATTCTGACGTTCGTTAACTTCCTCAATGCTCATGCATCACCAATCCCTAGTTAGACGGGAGAATTAACGTCACAATGACGTTGGTCTATCATAATTACTCTCATTTATAATCTCATAATTTCTAATTTGCAAAGTCCATGTTTCAACAACCTTTTTTACACGGCAGAAGAAGGCAAAGATGAGTTCATTGTGGACGAAATGGTAAGGTTGAAGGTTTTTAGAAGACTAAATGAATAAGAAGACATGGCTTAACTAATGAAATGGGAAGTTGATAGTCAAGTCAGCATCAGCTATCAAATGCCTCTTTCCGATTAAACTACCCCAAGACAAAGAGACGAGAAGTTTTGTTCTTCTCTGTGACTTGGTCAAGATTTAAAAGATGTTTGTGAGTCAATTGATTAACATTGTTGTCTTTCTTGATCTTTCACATGTTTCTGTTGTGTATTATCCAAATTAGTACGTTTCTTCTCTTTTCACATGGTACCCAAAATTTGTTTTAGAGTATAGACTCTAAATTAGGATTTATGTAATTATAAATGATAATTTTTAATAACTGGATGTTCTTTTTGATGTCACCCTTCATTAATCCGAGCTTAAGACCGATAATATAAATATATTGACAGAATTAAAATTATTTCATAGTTACTATGTAGTAAAAAAAATCATTTCACGGTGGAAATTGTCATAGAAGGCAAGAGAGGAAAGCATCTAAGCAATATCACCTAATCTAGGAGCTTGGAATTCTTGTTGGTGAATGTTATTCTCTCCTTTGTTTTTTTACATATTCCAGGTTCACGGGTTTCGGCGCCTTCTCAGTCTGGTCTTGGCTTTCCACTTTTCCCATTTGCTTTCTACTTACCAACTTTATTGCGGCAATTTCTTTAGTGCAATTTGTGAGGAATAAGTGCCTATATGTTTAACTAAATCCCTTGGCATGTATCAACTTTTCCATCTTTACACTTAAATAATTCACACCTGACCAATTCATGATCAACACAAGTGGAAGAGCACCACTGTGTGGGATTAGTGGAATCAATGACAGCATACAACTATGATCTTCACCACTTAAATATACCTCAAGTTTTCTAACATCCCTTTCCAAAAGCAGTGAATCTTAGCTTACCCATTTTGGATCTCTAGCCCATGATCAAGCAGATGTAATAATATGAGAACTAAATATATTCAGGTTGTTGGCCAAAAAGCTGTTGAATATTGGTTTTCCTTAAGGTATGAATTTTATGGGAATGCCTAGGTATGAACAGCCTCCGTAAATTTAATTGTAAGTGTTAATGGGTTGTGCCTTGTGAAAATTCTCAATGCACCTGTGACACATATGAACATTGCAATGACCCACAAATGTTTAACTTGTGTGAAATTGCAGGTATGCACAAGAAGTTTATCAACCCAAAATATTGATGGATGAAAACTTTGACACACAAATGCTCAAGACAAAAAAGTTCTAATATTCTCCTCCCTGGTAAATGAAGAATTTACACAAGGATTTATACCTTAATCTCATAGTAGCCAGATTTGAAATGTCATTGCCAAAACTTCTATCGGTTTTTCAAGTTCGATTCTGATTTAGAACTTCATCTCCGTCGACAACAGCAAGGTTTTACAACTGCTCCAGTACATTGGCCATGAACAAAGTGTCAAAGGCATGACAAACCAAAAATCATCTACTCAGACTTCCACTTCTGCATATGAGTAGTGACGGATGAATAATCAACAGACGAGCGTCTAGCTATTGGTACCAAATTTCCAATGTTCAAACTTCAATCCAATGAGATAGATATCTAAAATTCATTTCCATGAGATAGATATAAAAAATTCTCTAGCTTCTCTGGGAACATCAGCAACACGTTTTTATGACTTTCAATCACCTTTCAAAGAAGATAGCGCACATGTTGACGTGAAAAATTGTATCATCCCTCATCCATTTGGGAGCTACTCCGCCGAAAGTGCCCATCGAGAGAACATGATAAAATAGTTCACCTTCGCCCTTGTCTGGGCTCCTGCCCATCTTTAACACAAAAAGTAACCTACCACAAACACGGAAAGGTGAAAAAGTCAATCTTAATAGAAACCATAGACATAATAGCAAAAGTTGTTAACATCAGAATGAAACCAAAAATGCAATCAAAGAAAAGTAGGGGGTGGGGGGGGGTGACCTTAATAAAAATGTAAATTCAGACACAGATGCCTCAATGAAACTCTTGTGCACAATCTAGATTGAACAAGGAAAACTTGAAGCAAAAACAATGGTAACATAAAATTTTAGAAAACCAAGAATCAGCTACATTGGTATCTATTAAAAATCGGTTTTTCTTTTAAACCAACAATAATACAAGATAACTTTTGACATTCAATTCAAAATTTAGTTGGCTATAATAAAACTAAATGAAAACAGTTAGCTGATTTTTATTATCAAATTATTTCCTTCCACTGCTAACCATCTATTTTGTTTTCGAGCAAAAATATTACTTGGAAAAAAATTTATAACAATTAAACCATTGCATGAACAATTAGCGAAATCCAAATGTCAATTATTGATCTTAAAATCCTATGGCATATATTTATACAGTTACCGCAAGCACAAACAATGATCAACATGAAAGAAACAGAAACAAGAAGAGAAAATTGAACCTTAACTTCAAATTGAAACCAGCATAACTTATACAAATTGATGCTAACTATCATAAATATAATATTAAGGAAATGTAAAAAATGCATATGACATCACAAATGGAAGGCTGATTAAACAAAACATGCCACTAGATTGGTGAACTGAAAATTTTGAGTTGTCCTCTTGATTTCTCCCAAAAAATTTAAGCCAAGCAAGCTTTGAAGAAGTGTTTGTAACTGTTGGCGTGATTTTTTGATGGAGACACCCATAAGGGGTGGACCACACCAAATCAAATTAGAGATAAACTTTAATTGTATCTCCTGTTTAGTTCTTGACATATCTCATTCTGTTGAAAATCAGGAGATGGCAAAGCAAGTGAAAAAGAAGATGGCAAACCAAATCTAGAGAAATCTCTTACCTATGCAATGCTTCTTGTAAAAGAAGATGGCAAAGCAATGATAGGTTGTGTTTCAAAGAAATCAACCATATTATACAAAATACATAAGAAAAACTTGTGGCTGCAGAATGAATCCATCAACAATAGTCATCATGTTGGTCAAAGATTTAATTATGAGGAAGAAACCTTGTATTCACAACCTACCATCCCTCTTCTTCTTTGCCATCTTTTTTTCCTGGAAGCATTATATGTGAGAGATTCTTGTAGGTTTTATAAGTGTTTTCATCAATATCTTTGTTCAACTGATGTGAGATATATTGGGAACTGAACAAGAGATATAGTCAAAACTTATTTCTAATTTGATTTAGTGGATCCACACCTTTATGAGTGCCTCTACCAAAATATACACTTCCCATTCACACAAAATGAAGGTGAGTCATCATATCATGGATATCACTAAATCAAATCTCCCACTTGCATGTGAAAATGCATGATAGTGTTATAAAAAGAATTTTTCAAATGAGAGGTAGATCATGAATCTGTGAATACATCAAAAAGTGGAAGCTCAAACTATTCACCTATTAGGGATACATAATAGTTTCTATGTAATTGTTGTACCCAGGCTATTAAACATCAAATATCTCTAAAAAAATTTATTTTATTTCTTGTATCCATATTAGTTAGTCACAAAGACTTTATAATAGTACAGACTTGGATACAAACAAGAATATCCTTCTTTTCACACTCATACTATTTTTTATAGACAAATTAATGACTTTCTTAAGCATGCCCCTTATCACCGAATTTATGATACTTTAAGGAAGAAAAATGAAAAAGAAATATCATTCTAATATCTCAAGTATAATTGAAAGTCACTAAGGGTGCAATTAAATATTTATGCTTTGAGGATCTCACTTAGTGGAGAAACATAGATCATTCACCCACTCTCCTCCAAGTCATAAAAACACACATGATATAAATCACATGCTATGGTAAATAGATATTTACTTAGAATATAATTCACATGGAGGGTATGTCCTTTATCAATGTATAGATTTAAGTCCAATTACCATTAGGCAATTGACTTGAGACAACTAATTCAATCACCATTGATATACAAGTATAAGCCTTATATTTGGCTATCTGGGACCTATAATTATGGAAAACCACATCAACTACTTTTAGAAACGGTTTTATCTCAAACTTTTATTAAAGTGACATTTGTCACTTGAAGAGCTGATGCCTCATCCCTCAATGAAATTCAAGCACTAGAAGCGAATATTCGATGAGATAGTCATGCATCTTATTTAACATATAATTCTTTATGCTTATGAATATACATCATATCAAATAATTGCAAGTTTTGACAAACAAATCATTAAATAAGTATGATAACTTCTATATCTCCAATCCTAACACAAAACATCACTCAAGAAATAACAGTTTATTCTCAACAACTGAGACAAATATGTGTGATTAAAGAAAATTGTGCCCAATAATGCTCTCGAAAAATATTTTCATGATTGCCACCATTTTCACTATTTCCAATTTCTAGCCACCCAAAGAAAAGAACATATCAGTATATAACAAGAAAATATAAATCAGGTTAAATCTTAACAAGTACTTGACATTGCAGTTTTTTCTGCTTGGCAATTTGGCTGCAAAATTTAAAATCCTTATGTAGTAGATTAGAGGTAAACTAAATGATTAACAAGGGAGGAACCACGCAACCATTGTGCGACCAGGCCAATTATATGTCTCTGCTAAAGTGTTTAGCTGTGGAATGTTACACAGCAACATCGGCATTTTAGATAATTCTCATGAGTTTTAAAAGTGTAACACATCCAAACTTTGACATCCACTATGGCTATTCTAAAAATGATAGTTCTTACCTAAGGGTGCCTACTGGTTGGGTCCAATACATTATTACCAAAACAAAACCCACGAAACAGACGAAACCTGCGACACAAACACCAAATATTAATAATTGCAGGAAAAAATTACTAGTTCTCACCGGTTACCACAGACAAGTGTTTTACTGTAGAATGGCAGAGATAAACATCAGAAATTTAGATATTTCTCTTATGCTTTGAAAGTGAAACACGACCCCACAAGAACATTCACAATGGCTACCTCCGATAGAGCATCGTTCCCATATCCCAAAATTTATGTACCTTTCCATTATGCGCACTTAACAGTGCAAAATTGAGAAAATAGAATCTAGCCAGAAACTAGCCATATCAGCCATTTTCCAACAATGCATAAATTAAGAACTAGATGACAACCAGAGTTTCCAAATGATTAAATGCAAAGATGTAATAGCTAGTTCAGTTCACAGTTAAAACGACCAAAGAAATTTAGCTACCATATTGTCATGCACCGTATAACACTCCCCACCCTATATCCTAAAGAACGAACATTTGACTCATTTCTTGCCAAAAAAAAAAAAAAAACCAACTCAACACAACAAAGAACGACAAGACTGCGCCTTTCCCCAACCCTGAGAGCAAAACAACAGCATTGGCGTTATTCATGGAGGCGAGAAACAGCGAGAGAGCAGAAATAACCTAGCAACGATTCTGGACGAATTGAAGAACTGGCAGTGCCGAATTCGGCTGCTTCGGAACCTGAGGCGCCGGATAAAAACGGCAGCAACGGCGGAGACGCGCCGGAGAAGATCGCCGGCGGACAATCTCCTTGCGGCCGGGTCGAGTTTTAAACTAAGGGCGGCACAAGCTTTTCCCTTGCGGGTATAATAAACGGTTCTTGTCGACCCATGCCTAAAGCTAGTTGTTTATAACACTCCGATTGATAATATAAATCAAAATAAACACTTGACACCAAAAAAATGAAATACAATATTAAATACGTATGAAAATTCATCATATATAAATAAAAATAAGAAAAAAAAAATAACTATATTGAGCTTAGGTGTGTGTAGTATTTATCTATCCTCACACCAAAAATAATTTAGAATTAGCAAACCTACATATATAATAGGAAAAATATCACTAATGAATCTTACTGGTTTAGAATAATTAATACTTAAATTAGTACAGAAGAGCTGACCCTTCTATTATATAAAAAAAATTATTTAATCTTTTATAGAATCTTTCATAAGGGTATTAATTAGGAATCATCGTCCTCGGATCGACAACATTTCATTTTTACTAATCTCATGCCTTGTCAATTTTGAAAAATATCCCTTTTGTGGGAACATTAATTTCTTTTTCTTTTTCTTTGAACCTTCTACATCCTTTGTATCACTCTTGGCCTTGGATATAGAGGCTAAGTATTTTCATACATATGCTTTCAGTACCCTTTGAAACCACAAGGCTAGATATGCGCTATATTATAATAGCCGTAATCCTTTATACTTCTTCAGGTTTGAGAAACTCAAAGGTGGAGTTGTAAGGTGTGAGATCTCTCAACTTAGTCTCACATTTAATATCTACTCGGGTAAGATCTTGTTTATAAGTGAGAATGACTATAGATCTTTAACTTGGTTAACTACTTTTGAAAAAATGACTTAGCCCATTATGTTGTACTTTGGGCTGGGTCGTTGCAAATGATAACAGAGCCTCATGTGTAAAACCATTGACCTTGGTCAGGGTTTTATAATCAAAACCGGTTGATTTGACAGGTTTTTTCAGTTGAATCAATTTTAGGACATGCATACTAAGCCAAGTTCAATCGTGCGTTATAAAGAAAATAACTCATTCTGCCCAACTATATGATGATAACGTTCTTAAGAAAATAACAGAATGAGTTATCAGAATATATGAGAGTATATGTAGATTTTATTTAATTATTTTAATATTAGACTGTAGAATTACTTTTAGGTCAAATAAAGCATTAGGAGGTGTTACAGAACCGTTTGGGTGGGTTATTAGTTATAGATCATGTCATTATGATGTCACCATGAGTATTATATTTTATGGGATTTTTTCTTTTGTTTGGATTTTTTAAGGTTATTAAGAGTTAGTTTTTTTTATTATTCGAGTTGGAGTCGAGTCAAATTTTATTCAAGAAACTACCACAAAACTCAACCCTACCTTTTCTCCCCCTAAACCCGATGCCGCCCCTATCATTGCCTCTGACGCCCCCTGTAAAGCCCGTGATTCGAGTCACGGTTTTATAGTCGTTAGCCGATCGGTTCAGCCGTCGGTTCGAGTTGAGTATATTTCAGAACACGTGTACTGAGCCGATGCCGGTCACGTGTATGAGCTGTGAGGGTAATGTGTAGCGAGGATGTAATGATAATGAGATGAATGAGCAGAGAATGAGTTATCATAATGCATGAGAGCATACAGTTGACGATTTTAGATTTTTTTTCATTTTGTGACCGTAGAAATAGTTT
>JAVDBV010086110.1:2164-17564 GCA_032619315.1 Piper longum | reverse complement strand
GTAGTGTCGGGAAAAGGGGATTGCCGGTGTGTGGCTGCAACCAGCCATGGTCGGGGCCAAGTGCTGGACACACCCGGTAAGCTGTTGGTGCAGCGTTGTCCACCCGTGATCGTATCACCCAGTTCTATTCCAGCTGCCTCGAGCCTGCGTGCCGAGTGCTGGGGAAGTCCTGTCGAGTGTGTGTGTCGAGAGGCCAAGTCCATGGGTTGTGTCCACGACTTGCTGGTAGTCCAAGGGGGGGTTGGATTACTATTCCTTGTATTCATACTAGTAGAATATAGGTTGGACTTAAGTCCGTAAAACAACTGTGTGTACATTGGATTTGGTTACCGAGTGTTGGTCGGGTGATTCCTTCGGCCAGGGCGTGCCGGCCGTGTGTGGGTGAGCCGGGATAGGAACGTGCAACAGGACCTTGGTGTTCGAGCAGCCTGTCCGAGTAGGACCAAGCTGTGTTTGAGTAGTGTCCAATCTTGTGTTCGTGAACCGGGCACTTGTCCGGTTGTGTGCGAAGGGGGTGTCCAGTAAGGGGCTGTGCAGTATTCCGCACCTTGCACAGTGTCGTAGGCTAGTGATTCCGAGGAGGAAACATGCCGCACGAGGAACAATTAGGGCAAAAATAAAACCCTAAATCCGACCTTGTGACAGCCAGCATCATGGGCTTGAAGCAGTATATTGTCCACCACTCGTTGCAATATATACAAATTTTGATAAGTTGATAAAAAACCTGGACTATAACATGGGTGGGATATTGTTGCAATGCAAAAATTAATTATTATAATGCTGGCATAGATGTTAATGGTGTAACCTAATAATGGACCCGTTTTATCCAAGAAAAAAGAAATAATGTACATGTTTTTGTTTGGGATGAGTTCGGTATCTGATACCCACAAATCTTATCCATATCTAACCGGTTTAGATCCGACCCAAACTAGTTTGGATTGAATAAATGTTCAAACTGTTAATTGGATATGTATTATTTATCTGAAAATATTTAGGTCCAAGGAGGTTCAGGTGATCCAATTAATATAAATTTACATTTAAAATATTAAACATGATAATTTTTATTACTGTATTCTCATTTTTCATATTAAATTTAAATTATTGCGTCTTTATTGGATCAGATTAAATACAGGTTTGACAGATTTGAATCGGATATGAATATAAATTAAACGAATATAATATTTGGATTTAGGTGAAAAACAAATATAATGAATAAAATAGATATTATATTGATTGAATCAAAAGATTAAGCTATATCATAGGCAACGTCTGAATCTGATCGGAAGCAGGCCAATATTGGAGTCCCAGAGAGAGGTGGTGTATTAATATATATGGTAGCAAAAAAGGATGAGTTGAAACTTGAAACGTGAAACAACCAGCTTTTACCCATTTCAATCCGCATTCAGAGCTAAGTATAAAGCGAACTCTTTTGCTCTTGCTCTCCTTCTCTCCCTTTTTCCGCTTGTGAGATTGCTTTTAGCCTTTTGAGGCGATGGTGGAGACATGGGAGGGAGGAGCTGCGAACCATCCAATACCAGAAGCTTTCAAAAGGGGTGGTTAAAAGTGAAGATGCCCACGAGAAGGTATTAGATGCTTCGTCTCCTTCACATGTTCATAAAGGAGGAATATGGGTATTGTTGATTCGTGACTATGTGCACGCATGGTACCCCACCCGTTCTACATGTCTATGCTTTCTTCAAATAAGTAGAATTATAGAAAAAATGTCACACATGTTATTGCTAGTATTCGTACCATTTTAATTAGAGCCATGAACACATGAGCTACACCTTATATAACTTATATGAGCTAAAAATTTTATTTTGAGTAATTTAGTAGGTTTTATAATTCAAAAATTTCATAAATAAATAAAACAATAAATAATAAGGATAATTATAAAATCTCAACACAATCTAATATTTCTAACATTTTTATCTTAATTACCAAAGTAATTGTAATAAAAATTAATTTTAAAATATCTATCAACTCTTGCATCTTTTTAATAAATGATAATAATATTAAAAAAGACAAATTTATCAACCTACTACTTATGCACCATACTTTTAATATACTTAAGTATTAATTGTGAAACAAACTAAAAAATGTTCAAACTAAATATGTAGTTCATATGTAACACTCCCTTTCGATTCACCAGCTAAACAAATTGAAAATACTGCAGGTGATCGAGTAGTTTGCTAATCTACTTAATTTAGGTAAACCGACCCGAATCTAACATCAATGTCTAACGATGGTGATACAAGTATATGATATATGGATGAGATGCTTAGGTTCTAATGCTATTCTAATTAGATGCAATGATATATAATCAGGTGCAAAACAAACCAAACAAGTAAAAAATTCAAAGAAAATAAGTGCTTTTAAAACAAAACGTATAGAGTCTCCACTAAAAGTGCAATGGGACCACCTTATTAATATCAGACAATATATATATATATATACATATATATATATATATATATATATATATATATATATAAAACACTTAATAGTAAAAAACCTGATATTTTCTGTCAACTTCTCAATTATCATCACTTTCTTCATCTTGAATCGGATCTTGACCCCATTAGCTTATCCTGTTCATTTCAAATCATAAAATATGACACACAAATCATTTCATTTAATCAGGCATTAATGCATTCATCTACCGCTATTCACATTAATTTATCACATCACGTACTCATTCAACCTTGGCAGGTATATGTGTGCAAGTTACATTGCTGCTCCTTCGCAATTTCAATAGCGTTCAGTTTTTCAAATTCTCACCTACATAAACAATAGAATCCGTAATGAGTGTTACTGGTTCAGAAATAACTAATGACAAATTGGCACATGAGAGCTGACTTTCCTGTTAAATGAAAACATTCTTATACTTCTTAATAGAATTTCTCATAAAGGTACTAATTAGGAGCCGTTGACCTAGTCTCGACAGTGTCCCATTCTAGTTCATCTCATTCTTTGGCAACTTTAAAAATATCCCTTGCGAGGGAAAAATCAATTTTTATTCTTTTAGCCCTCTATATCCTTTATATCACTCCTAGCTCTGAGTACATAAGCTGAGTACTTTTAGGCATGTGCCTTCAGTACCCTTTAAAACCACAAATTTAAACATGCACTGCATTGCAATACTGGTAAATCTCTACACTTCTTCGGGTTTGAGGAACTTAAAGGTAGAGTTGTCATGATCCCTTAGGAATGAAACGAACCGCTCAATAATCTAGAGCCTTCTTTGACTAACACACGCCCACTTGCGTAGCACGGTTGTTGGTTTTCCCTTGTCTAACATCTCACTGAAAACTCGAGAAAATTACATGTACATAGGGTTGGGTAGGGATTGTAATTTAATAGGCCTCAAGGCATCGTGGTCTGGATCTGAGTTTTCGAAAACAAACTCAAGGGATCTCATCATCGAGGGTTATTAATTTGGAAATTTGTGTGACTAAATGATCTGTGTGGAGTGGGATATAATAAATCCACCACTCGACACGTTTGTTTTTTTGTTAAAACAAATCACGATAGAGTAAAGGAATCAAACCAGAAGTGAGTCATAAATGGACCTCGTAGAAGCTCCAATCATGTCCACACACGTAAGCGGCGAGCTCCTACTCTATACCTACACACCCAAACTAAAAGCTAACACCCGTTATGATGCATTCACACATCCTATATCACATACATCAAAATACTCATCACATCAAGTCACACACAACAATCCATATCTGATTTTGTAGGCTACGTTGCATTTGATTAACAATACATGCTTACTTTACTTGATTAGTTCCTTAGCATTTATTTTCATAAAATTCAAATCATGCCATTCATCTTTATTTACAATAAAAATATTTATCACAACAATCAATCAAAGCCTAGCATGTGCTACTAATAATCATCACTTTTAAATAATTAGGTTGAAGTTACTTATATCTCGCAACATCGGCAATCAGTGACGACTAGGGTGGTAGAGACTTGAAGTCGACACCTGGTGGCATCTGAAGTTTGATCAGGTTCCACTGGACGAACTTGATAAAATGTCAGTGATTTCTGGTGAATTTCAGAGAATCCAATTTTTCAACTATTCTTGGAGATTTTCCAGCTACTTTTTGGTGGTTTTCCGGCAGTTTTATGGCAACTTTTTTGGCTAGGTAATCAGGGCTATTGGTTGGTATCGGTTAGGCAAGCTTGACCCAATGGAGGTAGTGGTAAGGGCGGCAGCGAGATGGGCCGGGGTCAATCAGCTTGTCCAATCGGCCCTTGGACGACTTTGGTGGCACTGTTGGGTGTGGGGGAAAACTCGGCTAGGTTGAGGGTGAGGGCGTCGGCGGCACGGTGGTGGCAGAGTGGCATGGACAATGGCGAATTGGTACTGGGACACATGACACTAGGGCACGGCGTCATGGAGGCTTGATAGTGGCTGAGAAGGCTGGGGACGACACGACAACGACTTGACAGTGGTCGGTGTGGTCGATCGGCAGTGGTGCGACAATCGGAGGGGGCATTGACGAAAAGGCCGGGGACGACATCAGGGTTAGGGAGAAAGAAAGGGTCGGGGTGAGGTCTCGAGGCAATTTCGTAAATAAAAGTTAACTTTAACTCCAACTCAAGTAAAAAATAATAACTAGCTATTAATAAATTTAAAAAAAATATAGAAAATTATGAAAAAAATCACATAAAATATAATACACACCATAATATCAAAATGACATGTTCTATAACTAATAACCCACTCAAACTACTATATAACGTGTCCTAATACATTATTCGTCCAAAAAATAATTCAACGATCAAATACATAAAGAAAAATAACTCTATAATGTCATATACATTGATAACTCATTTCTCATCATCTTTCTGAGGTTATTATAATATACTTAGGTACACTTGACCCTCATCACTCATAACGCACAGCTAGCCTTAGCTAAGCATGTCAGTCATAAAACTAACTTGACTCGAATTGATGGTTGAACTGACTAGTTCGTTAATGTAAAACTTTAACTTGAGTCTCGGATTTTACAACCTTTCCTCAGTAGAAAAATTTTGTCCTAGAAATTTTTCCCAAGGAAGTTTCAAACTCATACATATTTTGAAAGAAGTAATATCTTAGTTAGAGTACCTAGTTGTGAAGCTGGTTGGTCGAATATCTTAGGGTATCACTTCCTCACCTCGTCCTCACATTTCCTTGTAGATTCTTCTACTCCTTGTCAAGTCCATTGCACTTGTACTAAGGAAACTTCTTTTCTTCAGAACATCTTCACTCGGCGTTCCACAATATTAACTTCATCTACTGGATATGCCAGGTTTGGTTGTAGCTTTATCTCTCTGAAACTGAAAACATGAGAGTTGTCCATATGGTACGCCTTCAGCAATGACACATGGAAGACAACGTGCACAACTAATATATGAGGTAGCAATGCTAGCCTATAAGCCACTGGTCCAATGCGCTCAATCACATCAAATGGTCGATATATTACATACTAAGTTTCCCTTAGTCGGAGAGACCATCAGAAGAACATGATCTTCTAACACAAAATGAACCTCATGCCTATGTTGATTGTCATAACTTTCTATCTGCCCTGAGTTGACCACATTCTCTTCCTAATCCACATTACCACTTTCTGTATCTGTTGGATCATTTCTGGTGCAACTACTACTGGTACCCTGCCCTGTACCCAACATACTGGGGATTGACATGGTTTTCCGTATAATGCCACGAATGGTGTCATTCTAATTGTGGCCTGGTAACTCTTGTTGTAGGAGAACTCCACTAAAGACAAATACTCTTTCCAACTTCCTCTGAAGTCTAGAATGCATGTTTGAAGAAAATCCTCCAGCATCTGAATGGTTCTCTTAGTCTGCCAATCTGTGAGGGTGAAAGGGTGTGCTAAATCTCGATTCGGTGCCCATAGCTGCTTGGAAAGCTTTCGAAAATTGAGATGTGAACCTCAGATCCCTGTCTGACATGATCTTCTGTGGCAATCCATGTAGTGTGGCTATCTGGTCTCCCTTGGCACATTTCATTTAGCATGGCCAAAGTGGTTAGTGGGTAACCCATCCTGATTTGTATGAAATATGCGCTCTTTGTGAGTTGATCTAGTATGACCCATCTTGCATCCTTATGTTGATGAGTCTTAGGAAAACCAACCACAAAGTCGTATGTGATACTCTTTCACTTCCACTCTGGGTTTCCAAAGCCTTTAGTATTCCACCTGGGCATATGTGTTCAACTTTCACTTGTGGCACACCAAATATTTGCTGACTGTGTCGTATACCTCTTTCTTTATTCTTGGCCACCAATATATTCGCTGAACATGGTGGAAACTTTTCACTCCACCTGGATGCACTGACCATCTCGGCATGTGAGCTTCGTGAAGACTCGTACTTCAAAGTCAGAGGATACTCTGGAACATTTGGCACAAAAAGTTGACCTCTTAGTCAGACTAAACTATCTGCATCTCTCACCAGTTCCTGATGTGTTCCATGTTCCAACCACTGCTTCAATTGTTTGTCTGCCATCTGTGCAACTCTGATCTACTCCAGCATACTCGGTTGAATAGTCAATCGTGCCATCATTCCAATCAACTGTCTCTGGCCTATAGCATATTGAGTCACTCAGACTGTTGCCAATCCTATGGAGCCTCGTACTGGCTTCCTGCTCAAAGCATCTGCTACCACATTTGCTTTTTCCTCGTGGTACGCTATGTCGATCTTATAGTTTGATAATATCTCTAACCATCTTCTCTATTTGCTGTTAAAATCCTTCTCCACGAAGATATATTTCAGACTCTGGTGATTAGTTAAGAGCCTGAAAGATGTGCCATACAAGTAGTGCCTCCATATTCTGAGAGCGAATATGACTATTGCGAGCTCTAGGTCGTATGTAGGATTGTTACGCTCATACACCTTGAGTAGACGAGATGCATAGGCTATGACCCTGTCCTCCTGCATCAAAATACAACCTAGCCCAACAATTGAGGCATCTGTGTAAACTACAAAATCCTCGTGTCTCTCAAGCAATGTGAGGATAGGCACCGAAGTCAATATCCCCTTCAGTATTTTGAAACTTTACTCACATTCATCAGTCCATCTGAATTGTTCCTCCTTCCTGATCGACCACGTAAGAGGGGTTGCTATGGAATAGAAACCCTGAATAAACTGTCTATAATAGTATCCAGCTAGGCCTAGGAAACTCCAAACTTCTGTAGGTGTCTTCGGCTATTCTCATTGTACTACTACTTCTATCTTGGTTAGATCTATTGAGATACTTGCTGCTGAGATGATATGACTAAGAAAGTTCACTTCTGACAGCCAAACACTACACTTCACAAAATTTTCGTACAATCTATGCTCTCTCAGCGTCTGCAACACAATCCTGAGATGTTGCTCATGCTCTTCCCTGGACGAAGACTATACCAATATGTCATTTACAAAGATGATCACAAATTGGTCTAAATATGGGCTGAACACTATGTTCATCAAGTCCATAAATGATGTTGGAGTATTGGTCAATCTAAAAGGCATGACCAAAAACTCATAGTGGCCATATCTGGTCCGGAATGCAATCTTCGAGATGTCTTCTACTATAATCTTCAACTAGTAGTATCCTGACCACAAATCAATCTTCGAGAAGAGGATTATTGAGCTCAACTGATCAAATAGATCATCAATGTGAGGAAGAGTGTATCTAGTCTTAATATTTGCATGGTTTAGCATCCTATAATCAATGCATAAATGCTTACTTCTATGTTTCTTCCTCATGAATGGCTCTGGTGCACCCCATGGAGAAACTCCTGGTTTGATGAATACTTTAGTGTTTTGATTTAGGCTACTATAGTGTTTAGTATTCATTTGAGATTTTCAAGGTATCTCATTGGCAAGCATCATAGCGATTTCAGATCACCAGATTGTGCCCCTATGGACCCAGCTTGATGGAGTCGTAGATTTTCACCCGATTGAGTTTAGGTTTTGAGGCTCATTTATCCTTCTTGCCTCGATTCCTGCTTATAGAGTCACTTTTAGGACTTGAATCAATTTTGACTTTGGACTGTCTCGATCCGAGCTTACTATGTAGACCCCACTCGGTCATGAGTTGTTGGATATGCAAATCATGCCACGTGGAAAGATAAGAGTCGTCCACATCAACCCTAGCTTTCTCCCATCGATTTCCAAAGATTTTCTCTCATTTTCGATGATTTCCACCCTAGCGTAGTCGGCGAGTCTCCGGCTCGACCCTGACCACTGGACCAACACCCCCAGGACTGCCTCACGACAAGGTTTCCATCTATACCTTTCATGACCACCGGTGTCGCCGCAGTTACCGTCGGTGACGATGTTTTTACACTTGGTTTCCACTGCCATCGCAGCCCTTTCGGACCATTTTTCTGTGCTGGTGAGTCACCTCTGGCTATTTGACCACGCAGACAGATTATCTTCATCAAGATCTTCATTTCGGGACCATCCATGACCACCGTTGTGGCCGCGATTGCCGTTGGAGACACTGCCACACCCGAAGGTGATTCTGCCTTTTCTGGCCATTTTTTAAGCAGCGAAAGGTTGTACTCCACCAATTGTCACCACCATAGTCTTCTTCGTGACCTGGGCCGTCAATCCCGACCAGTGGCGACCCTAGCCGTGCCTCCGTCGGCATTTTCTTGCAACGGGTGCCGCTCGCCCTGTTTGCCCCATATACCCTCGTTCACCTGTTCGTGTTTGCCTACTTGCCCATGTTCGTGTCCACATCTAGCAATCGGGCCCAGCCTAGTCTAAACTGTTACTTGACTCGGCTGATTCGACTAGGCTTGACTAGGTCGACTCGTCTGGGTTGACTCGGTTTGCCATTTTCAGCAGCTTTCGTCTATTGTTTATGGTTTTTGGTAATTAACCCCTACATTAGTTTAGATGTATATTCATATTATGTAATATATTTTGATGTTATGAGTGTCTTTTTTATTTATGCATTATTGTTTATTTCTTTTATTTATATGTTTATTGTATATGATGGATGCTTATGTGATTGTTTGTTATTATTATTGATCTGTTTACTTATTAATAGTAATTTTATTTATGTTTACCAAACATTATTTATTTATTTAATTATTTACCTATTTGTTCATTGTGTGTATATTATTATTTATTTGTATTTAATTACGTATTCTGTGTTGGATATCAATGATATATTATTATTCATGATTAATTAAAATTTAATATTTATTTATTTATTTATTGAATGATTATGTATTTATTTATTTAATTATTTATATATTTACTAACATGAGTATATATGATATTTACTCGTGTTTAGTCATGTATTTATATAGTATATGATATTATTATTTTATGATTAGAATATTGATTATTTTTATGTATTTATTATTTATCTATTTATTCATGACTGTATTTATTTATTTATTATTTTTTATTAATTATTTCCTTTATTATGTCTCAATTTGTGTGTTGTATGTTTAGTTGTAGGTTTATTTAGCAATCTTCTTTATTAGGATGTACTTGTGATATGAATACACACCACAACATGCATCATACAGAGTTTTAATATTTTACTTGGTAATGGGTTTCGATGTTTGGAGTCTGAGCTCACCGTAGATGAGACATCATCCTTGGAGCTTGGGCCACAAGTCCGTTAGGCCTTTTTCTTACTTTTTATTGTTATATTCTATTGCTGATTTGATTTTCAGATCGCAGAACATGTTAAGTAGATATTTTATCGGACCCCACTTAACACAAGCCATTTAGAAGTATTTTATTTTCGTGATTAATAACCCTCGAGGATGAAACCTCTCGAATCTAATTTTGAAACTAAGATCCACCATAAGTTTCTTTAAGACCTATTATATAAATCTATTCCTAGACCTATATATGATTTTCTTGAGTTTTTTGGTTAGATGTGAGACAGGGAAAAACCGACAACCACGCTTTGAGATAGAGCAGTGTCAGTCAAAGCGGGCTATAGACTTGGTGAGCATCCATTCCATTCTCGAGGAATCCTGAAAACTCCACCTTTGAGTTCCTTAAACCCAAAGAAGTGTAGATGCTTACAAGTACTACAATGCAGCGCATGTGTAGACTTGTTGTTTTAGAGAGTACTGAAGGCGCATGCTTGAAAGTACTGCACTCAGGGCCAGGAGTGATTCAAAGAATGTAAAGGGTTGAAAGAAAAGAAATTGGTATTCCTGCCCAAGGGATAGTTTTTAAAGTTGATGAAGAATGAGATGAGTAAGAGGGGACATTGTCATGCGACGTTAATGACTCATAATTAGCACCCTTATGAGAGATTTTGTAAAGGAGTATATAAATATTTTTATTTAATTAGAGGGACAGGTCTCATATGCCAGTTTTACTATTAGTTATTTCTAGACCAATAACACTCATTACTGACGTTATAGTCCTCGTTGCAATTGGTGCATCTGTTCGACATCTCTATTGTGCTCCCTACTCTGGCTGATATCCGCCTTGGTTGTTGTTACCTCTGGTCAAAATCTTGGCAAGGTCAAGTAGCTATAACTCGCTCTGCCTAACATGCAGCTCTCACTACATCACCAAAGGTGGCAAACTTCTATCCAAATAGGCCATCCTGATCTCATTATGAAGGCCTTCATAAAAGCACTCTATCCTTCTTCCTTCACTTGGAACCAAATCAGGTGTGAATCTTTCTAATACAATAAATCTGGTCACATATTGCATCATTGTAATGGGACCTTGCTTCAACGTGTGAAATTCGTGCCCCTTTCTCTTCTTGACATCTGGTGAAAAGTACTTTCCATCAAACTTTGGTCTCAACTCTTTCAAGGTGATGTCCTAAGGTTAACGGTAGGCAAATGTGGAATTATGCACTGAATCCCACCCTATTCTAGCATTGTCTTTGAATGCCTCAATAATGATGTGCACTATGTGCTCCTGATAACTTTGTAAAAGAGTTATTATTCTTTGTATTTTATATTGAGTTTTTGTCATGTTTCGATTTTTTATTTTTATTTTATTATTTTAGGAGTTTATTTGGTATTATTGATAAAACAAGAAATCATTGTGATTTTGATGTAAATAGTGCAAATTATTATTTTTTTGGCAGGGTATAAGAGTTAGAAGATGATCTAGAATGAATTCAGAATGAACTCAGGTAGGAAAAAATGTACTTTGGTGCTGGTCGAAACCCCAATGCTCGAGCTAGCGACAGAAAAACAAATTTTTAGTATTTTGTGATTTTATGGTGGGCTCGACTTATACTATTGGGTGGATCATTTATAAACTTGATTAGGGTTTTAAGGAGGACGTGCTTTCTCTTCTCAACTGTAGACGGCTAAGCGACAATATGAAAAGCGAGAAGGAACGACGAAGAAGTTAGATTAGAAGAAGAAGACACTTTATGAAAAAGATTTTTTCTTATTTTGATTTAGCTTTCTTCGTAATTAAATGATGTCTTTCATATCACATATGAATTTCTTGAGTTTAATCAAATATTTTATGGAGTAAATTCTTTTCTAGGATTTTCAATGACACCTAGTCCATGAATTAATAAAGGTTATTAATTTTTATCTATGTGATTGTGATGTTGGATCATCAATTTTATTCTGTTCTTAATGCTATCAATAGACTGACCATCTATTGTTAGATCTAGAGATTTGATCTTGTCTATAGATAGAAAGATTAAATTTTTCATTAAATAAAATAACTTTTGTTCATCTAATTTAGGTGATTCACTTGTAAAATAGAGATATACTCTTATATCTTCGGTAACTGGTAAATGCAATACTTAAAGTATCATTTTGCATACAGTATTTCATAGAGATGTAGAAGTTGGGTACGAGTGATAAGTTTATAGTGAATCGAGAGATAATCATGAATAATTAATTCCTGTGGTTAATGATCGAATGTGCAAGAAGTTATAACTTAAATCATATAGAGCACTAGGTGAAATTAAAAATCCTAGGTTTGTTGTCTTGAAATTAATATTTAATTTAAATATTGCTTGTTAGATTAATTTAATCCTAATTCATAATTAAATCACTCTTTGGATTTGCTTTCATTAAATATAATTAATTAAATTAGTTTTGGCAATTGAGAATTTCTACTACTAATTCCTCGTGTGACGATACTTTCTTATCAATTTTATTACTTGATTCAGCACGCGCACTTGCATTATAATTTCCACATCAGCTCCGTTGGGCATGTCATACTACCAAATATGTCTATGGTGATCATATCCACAAGAATGCCTCTTTTGCATCCAAATTTCCAAAGAATGGTCATCCACCATTCTTCACAAACCTTTCATACTGCCACAATTCCAAATTCCTTGCCTCTAATGATCTGTTAGATCCTTCTTCTAACTCATACTGTGGAAACTATGGTCTTGTACCTGTTGGTACCTGTCATATTCTATAACCCCACTTCCACTTATAGTCTGTCTGCTACCTACTAATGCAGGTCCAATGACATCTAGTCCTATTCTTGCTTGAAATGGGGCAAACAGAGGTTTCGTTGTTGGAGTAGCTCTTTGTTACAGCGGTGGAGGAGGAGGCGACAACGGAGGGCCCATGGGAACTACTGGCTATTCTTGCACCTCATCGTCCACTACTGGTCTTTTCTCAGCTTTGGCTATCGAAAGGGCTATCTTACTGAGTTCTCACCTGAATTCCTCTTGGTTTTGCTGAACCTTAGTCTGCAATCACTATATCTCTCTCATGTCACGACGATGGCTCCTCACTTCATCGCTAACTGAGACTAGCACACTGGTCCCTCCTAGTGGCATGGTAGTCCTCGGTCGACTAGATGTTGTGTCATTGTGTCCATAGATGAGACTGTCTTGTCTAGGAAATGGAGGGGATGGAACCCTGATCTACATCCTACGAGTCTATTTCACCATCCTACTAATAATCCCTTCTCCAAAAAATCTACCAACCAAAAATATTAAGATAGAAAAATACATGTCAGCACAACTTGAAGCAACTTTTGCACACATACAACCTTTAATGCATCTACCATCTTAATCAACAAAGGGTTAGCTCCGATACCAAGACTATAACACTGCATTTCGGTTCATCTGTGAACCAAACTGGACATCCTATAGGCAAACGAACTGTTTGCTAATCTACTTAATATGGTTAAGTTGACCCGATCTAACCTCGGCGTTTCACAATGGTGATGCAAGCATATGATGAATAAATGAGATGCTTAGGTTCTAGCGTTGTTTGAAATGGATGTTATGATATGCAATCAGGTGCAAACCAAACCAAACAAGTGAAAATTAAAAGAAAATAATCATTGTTAAAACAAAATGGACAGAGTCTCCCCTAAAAGTGCAATGAGACCACCCTTTCAACAACAAGCTACATATATATATATATATATATATATATAATATAATATAATATAATGCTTAATAGTAAAAACATGTAAAAAACATGACATTTTCTCTTAACATCTCAATTATCATTACTTTCTTCATTTTGAATTGGGTCTCGACCCCATTACCTTATTCTGTTCATTTTAAATCATAAAAATATGACACACACAACATTTTCATTCAATTAGACATTAATGCGTTCATCTACCACCATTCACAGTAATTTATCACATCATGCTCTCATTCAACCTCGGCAGATACATGTGTGCGAGTTGCATCGCTGCTCCTCCGCAATCTCAACAATACTCAGTTCTCCAGATTTTCACCTCCATAGATAATAGAAAATGTTAGTAACAAGTATTATTAGTCCAAGAATAACTAATAACAAAATGACATAGAAGAAATGACTCTCCTGTTAAATGAAAACATTCATTTACTTCCTCACAGAATCTTTCATGAGGGGGCTAATTAGGAACTGTAGGCCTCAGCTTGGTAGAGTCCCATTCTATTGTATCTCATTCTTTGACAACTTTAAAACTATCCCTTGCACAGGAAAAATTAATTTTTGTTCTTTCAGCCCTCTACATCCTCTGTATCACTCCTAGGCCTGAGCACATAGGCCAAGTACTCTCATGTATGTAACTTCAATATCCTTTGAAATCACAAGTCTAGACATGCACTGCATTATAGTACCTGTAAATTTCCACACTACTCGGTGAGCTCGACCTGATGGTGGTGGTGGTGAGGGTGGCAGTGGCTGAGATGACCAATGATGGCGGTAGCTAGTTGACCGGGGTCAATCAGTTTGTCCGATTGGCCCTGGCTGACTTCGGATGCATCGCTGGGTGTGCGGGAAACTCGGCTAGGTCGAGGGGGAGGGCAGAGGCGGCACAACGGTATGGAAGTGGTGCGGACATATACGAATTGGCACCTAGAAGCATGGCGCTAGGGCGCGACATTGAGGCATCATGGAGCAAGGTGGCTGGATGGCTGGGGATGCCACAACAACGACTCGGCAGTTGTCGATGGCAAGGATAGGGTCGGAGTCGGGGTTGGGGAGGAGGAAAAGGTCGGGGTGAGGTCTCAGGGGTAATCTCCTAAACAAAAGTTGACTTGACTTCGACTCTAGTAAAAAATAATAACTAATTCGTAATAAATTAAAAAAAATCTAGAAAAATATGATAAAATCCCATAAAATATAATACACACCATAACATCAAAATGACATGTTCTATATCTAATAACCGACTCAAACTGCTAAATAATGTGTCCTAATGCTTAAAAAAAACTACATATTATCGTATACTCTAATAACTCATTTCTCATCATCTTTCTAACGTTATCATCATATACTTGGGACACTTGACCTTTATTACTCATAATGCACGATTAGTCTTAGCTCGAGTCAGGGTTTTATAGTTAGAACTGGTCTGTTCAATTGTTATTTTCAGTCGAGTCAATTTCAGAACACATGCATTAACTCGAGGCCAGCCGTGGGTATGAGCCATGAGGGTCATTTGTACCCAAGTACATGATGATAACTCCATAAATACAACAGGAAAAAAAATGAGTTATCAAAATATATGAGAGTATGCCAGTTTATGTTTTTTATATAGTGGATCGTAGAATTAGTTTTACGTCGTTTACCACATTAAGATGTGTTATTTATTATTTTTGGATGGGTTAATAGGTCTACAACATGTTATTTTATTTTATTGAGCATAATTTATTTTTTTTATATTTTATCATATTTATTTTATATTTTTTTAGAATTTATTTATTATTATTGACTCGAGCCGGGAGTGAATCAAGTTTTTATTACAAAAATGCCCCCAACCACGAAATCTTTCCCCCCAACCCTCTCCCCTTTCTCCCCAACGACTTACCACTCTTCCCTTGCCTCACCCCACCGCCGATGGTCGCTGTCGTCATCCACACACCCTCCCCGCCTCGCTTCTGCCCTCCTCGCATTCCTTTCTCCTTTTCGCCCCTTCCCTCTCCTCCATTGTCCTCACCAAAGAGCCGGCCGCTACC